>JARJDW010001016.1:0-85503 GCA_030264715.1 Adinopsis sp. GC000173
TGGGCACTTTCAAGTACAAAGTGCATCTCACCATCAGATGCGTTTTAAAAAATAATATCGACCTACGTATTCAGAATTTTTATTTAAACCATCGTTTTCAAAATAAACAGGTGTTTCCGAACTTCTGAACACACTGTATATATAGAGAAGATATGCAAAAATTAGGCCAAACTATAATGGCACAACTTGTTAATGTAATATAAACCAATGCTATGTCATTAAAAATCAACCCTCTTATTATATTCAACAAATTTAAAGAGTAGTTAGAAAGAGATAGATGGATAGGTATGTACAGTCAATGCAATAAACAAGTATAATATAATAAATTGCTCATCAATGACTACCTATATTTTTTAGCTTTTTCTAATTTATAGTCGATAAATTTAAATATTGTCAAATTGCAATTATGTAACAAGTGGCTGCGTTGCGTAAGTGGAAGTTAACTATTTTGCATTTATCGATTAAATATTGAGAGGAACGTTTATTGAAATAAATACTATGAATGTAAAGTCGTGCATTTAATTTTAGTTTTGATTTTATTTAATTTGGAATAAATTATCTGGTAGAAACTGTAAATGATAATAAAATGTATCATTAATAATAGAAAATTTAGATTAGCTAAATCATTAAATATTAATTTACAGATAAATAAACTAGAATGAAAATCAAAACTTGAATTAGTTTCTCTTTAATTCATCGACTACTCTAGAAAAATGGAATAAAATAAATCTTGATTTATTACATATGTTGAAAAAAATTAACTTATTCTCGAATAAAACTAATGTTAAGCATGCTTAATTAGAAAAAAAATCTAACAGAACTTTTTCCGTTAATGCGTTTTTAGGCAAATTTGCGCACATTAATGCATTAAAAACCATATTAATTTAATTTTTTTATAAACTTGATGATAAATTATCAACAATTAATCAAAATGTAACATTAACAATTTAAGTATCGTTAAATTTGACTAATTTCAAACGCAATTTGAATTTAAAAATATTTCAAAACGTGTAATTCACGTCACAATTGACTTAATTTTTTTGGGCATATCATTAATTAAATATACTCAACGCCATATTCATGCAAAGTTAAAAGTGTAGAAGGTATTCTAAAGTTCGACTACATGAAACCCTATTCTCAATGGTATTGTAAGTAATTTTGTATTTAGTTTTATTAAGAGTACAAATTACTTCGATCCGTTTGGAAGTGATAGCTTCTCTTACTGCTATGAATATTTTATATTCAATTCTGGGGACTTCTTAAAAGTAAATATTTTGCAACAATCTTAACATGTTTATCAATTTGAGATTTATACTACCATAAATATGTAGCCGCAAGTCTTCCCCTTCTTGTTTTAATTGGAAGAAAAGTGCAATTAAAGCCCTTTGTATGAATACCGAACTTTATGGTAGCAATGTCTAACTGGTAAATAATGCAGGGGATACTTTCAACAATTCAAAAATTGTGATTTCAGCTTTGAAGACAAGTGTAGCCCTGGAAAGTGAAATAAATTGATAGACCAGAGTGTTATTCATATACTATGAACTATAATCCAACAATCTTATTGAGAATTATCGCTATAGACTATTTACAATTAATAAATCATGTACGAGTATTGTTAGGAAAAAGCCGGAATGCAAGCAAAGACATGACAAAGTTATTTTTCTGCTTGGTAGGGCTCAGCATTATCTTTCAAAAGTCTTAAAAAATCTTTCGATAGACTAAAAGGGGATATTTTACAGCACACACTACATTCGCTAAATATTGCTTTTGCTGAATACTCGTCGCTCCAATAGATACAGCACAATTTGCTAAATCGCCAGTTCACTTCTTTCACAGAAATCGAAAGTTAGCTATCAATTTAGTATGCTCCAAAAAAGGGGACATTATTTTGAGTTACCATTCGAAAAATTTTTTAAATATGGAGAAAAGTAGTAGTCAATGATGAACCATGCTTCAATTAATTTTTCCATTCATTTTGTTGGGAAATAAACAAATCTAAAGCAAATACAATATTATAATAATGGATTTCCATTAGAAATTGTGTAATATACTGAATTAAAATTTTCGGACATATCAGAATGTTTGGATGAGTTCGGAAATTAATTGCGTCATCTATTCCACACATAAAAAATATGTTAATTTAAATTTCTCATAAATACAATGATGAATTAATGGAAAAAATCAACATTTACAATTTAAATATCGTTAAATTTGAATTGATTTAAATTCACCAATTTTAAATTTCAATTTAAATCCCATTTTACTCTCGCCACAATCTCAATTTACAAAGAAAAATTAACTGAAAATTTTAAATAATAGGTAATTTATTTTACTGCATCATTCACGTTTAATTCCAAAAAAAACCACATCCAACTGCATTTTTCATTTATTTAGCTGGCTGCTAAATTCATATTTAATCCAAATTGCGTACATTTATGCATTATATTAAAAAAAAACATGTGCCTACATCGTTAAATTTGCCTAATTTCGAACACAGAATAATCGCCAAATGTGAATTTCAATTTAAATCACATTTGCGATAATTTCACTCCACGTCAGTTTTATGCATTCCCAAACACATTTACCAAAATTATTCATCGTGACGCATTTAGCGAGAGGCGTGCATACGAAATTTGTTGATATCAAATTGAAAAATTCACATCGTTTACATTAAAAATTAAGCGTTTTAAAACATACACATGTTAGTTATGTATCCTGACAGGCAAAAAACAATTTTTCCTATCATTAAATTGCATATATATATGAAATAATAATTTACCTATCTACACACTGAAATAATAATACAACAGCAACAACAACAACAACAACGAAAAAAAAACAAAAGAATATCTTTCGAACTTTCAAACAATTTACAATTGCAATTTGCAGTTATGAACATACAGATATTGTTGTAAACTCTAAAAAATCTATACTTTATGTAATTTACAGTTACGCATAGGAAAATGTAAACTCAGCAAGACGAAGACCAACCAGCAATGGAAAAAATTACACCGAGACTATTACAAGAATTTCTTGCGTGTTTGGAAAAATGATTATAAATTATATTCAAACGCGGCCTTGTAACTATTAAATTTGGTTAGCCATGATGACAAACAGCGCCCAAAAAAGGCGGATTGATTTTTTTAGATGTGTGTGGATTTTTACGCTATATACGTTGTTGCTTCTCGTTTTTTTTAATATGTGTGCGGTTGTTGGTTGTGTTGAAGAGCTGGCTGACAAGATACCAAACAGGCAATGACCGAGCGACGCGTCCATTGACCGGAGCCCGGCATCACACCGGAGCGGACAAAATGAGTGAGGTTGAAGCATGTGGATGGTGATGATGATGATGAAGGGGGCCAGGGACGGTGTGTATGTGTATGTGTATGTGTGTTTCTGTTTGTGTGTGAGTGAGCACAGTGTGCGCGAGTTGGTATTCAGTTCCGGGATACCTTCGTTCGCCGTCTTCTTCTTCTTCATCGTTCGCTTTGCTTTTATTTATTATTAGTTTGGCTCTGCTTCTTGCGTTCAGCCGCTACTACACCATTATTATTACATCGAGCGAATTCCGATTCGGTTGTTTTTTTTATTTAGTTCTTTTCATCAGCTGTGTACTGTGTTCGGCCACCGTAACGTATCATTTTGTTCGCCATCAGCCATAAGATTGTTTTTTTTTCGTATTTATGTATGAATATCGTCGATTAATTAGCGGAAATCGGGGCGGGTTTCCTTTTTTGCCTCATGAGTGACTTGATTCATTTGCCATATCAAATAAATTGTCTTTAACCATTCAATAAATGTTAAAAATTATTCAAAATGTATTAAATAAAACGCATCTTTATTTCATAAATTTTATGAGATTTCATTTTTTACATTAAAATCTTAAACTATTTAACAAAAAGTTAATCGAATTTGCTTTTTGCATCATTAACAATTTTTTATTTTGCTTATAATTCGATTTATTTGCTTCGCCAACACAACATCCAATAATTACCAAATTTTATTCAGCTGATTTAAAATTGGCGCGCCTATTCAATATACCACCAGCATAACACAACACATAATTACAATAAAAATGCCTTAAAATATTTTTTTCATTTATCTATATTAATGTCGTTGATTAAGTACTAAATTAAATTCGTCGAGTACTTCATAAACAACACGATCCATTTGCCATATCAAATAAAATATGTAATTTTGTAGTTTGAATTTGGCGCGGATTTTCCGCCACCAACATATCACAATTCAACACATTACACTAAAAATGTCAATTTCAATAACAATTTTATCTCATTTTTAACTCAAACATACATTTAATCACTATAATGTGCATCAAAATGAATTTCTTTTATAATCTACGCATTAGACACACGAAAAGCAAATAAATATTCCGTCCAATATAACACGATTCAACACATTAAACTAAAAATTCCAATTTCAATAACAATTTGATCTCATTTTAACTCAAACATGTATTTAATCACTAGTGTGTGTATTATAATGAATTTCTTTTGTCGTTGGCGCATTAAACACACGAAAAGCAAAGAAATATTCCATCCAAAATGCAATTTTGCAATTTGAATTTGGCGCGCCTTTTCCCAGCTACCAACATAGCACGATTCAACACATTCAAGTAAAAATGGTAAAAATTGCAATTTCATCGCATTTGTTCAATTTATAACACAAACATGTATTTATCACTAGAACTTGCTTTAAAATGATTTTTTTTAATTCAATGCATAAAAAACACGAAATTTGTGCTCATCAAGTTTAAATTTAGCGGTCATTCGCGGTCATTCTACTTTACCAACGTAACACACGAGTCCTTTAAAAATTAAAAACTAAAAATAATTACAATAAATTACAACATTAATTTCATCATATATATGTAAATTTTTAATTCCACACAGATTATAATGTGTGTAATT
This sequence comes from Adinopsis sp. GC000173, assembly GCA_030264715.1. NCBI lineage: Eukaryota > Metazoa > Arthropoda > Insecta > Coleoptera > Staphylinidae > Adinopsis > Adinopsis sp. GC000173. Next base: position 4,932 of record JARJDW010001016.1, read on the forward strand.
AAAACATGCATATAATTTTAATGGCGCTAACGTGTTGCAAAACCGCATTTAAAATTTAATACTAAAAATTTTCAATTTGATTAATTAATTCATTAATAATACCGTCACGTAAATAGATTAGCAATTTGACTTATTAATAAATCAATCTCATATTAATTTGTTTCATGATTTTGTTTCGTATCTATTGATGCTAAGTTTTTATGTTGGTAGTGCGACTCAAAAGCACTCAAAAGCCTCAAAAGACTCAAAACGCAAAGCCCAGCAAACAAATTGCCGCTTTGAATTGAGTTTGTCCACAATCTAGGCCGAAATGGATGATTTCGAATGGAATGTGGTGAATGAGGGCCAATTATTGGATGCAATGGTCGGACATAAGCCAGTTGGTGCGTATATTGCGATATTTTAGCTATGCGACATAACCTCAAATCGGTGTTTACACTTGTTTTAAGGCATCAATAAGTACTTCCAAATGGCATTCATCTGGGATAAGTTCACCGAGAATCTGAAAAAGGATATACAATCGAAAAAGATCTGGTCGCACTTGGAGACGATGTATAATCTTGAGATGCTTGATGAGAATGAATCGCTGCCCTTTCCGAACGATGAAATGGAGTTTATCCTACCAGAAGCCGAATACGGTCCGTTAAAACAGAAAAAGGACGAAAAGGTTGATGAGAAGAAGGTACCAAAAGGACGCGAAACACCAAAAATGGTCAAGGAAAAGAAGGAAGAAATAATTAAAGTAACAAATAATCGGAATAGCAAAGAAAAGGAAACGTCGCGACGTGATAGCAAGGATAACAAGGAAGTAAAAGAACCAAAAACGCCGGTGGTTAAAAAGGAGGCAAAGAAGGAACCGGAGAAGCCGGTGAAAACACCCAAGGGACGTAATTCAGTACAAGCAGTGAAGGAAGAAACAAAAAGCGCAAAGGCGAAACGTGAGGAATCCCCACGACCGACAAAGCGTCCGACACGAGGTAGCTTAAAGCCAGACGATGCGAACGGCGGCGGCAAAGCTAGTCCACTTACCGTAACACCCACGGGAACAAAACGTAGACGAATATGAACTCACAACTAGTATTGAATTCAATGTATTATATGTAGATAAATATGCTAAGTTAACTGACCAAATTATAGCTATTAAGATGAAACAACAATTTTATATGAATTATATAAATATATTAAATGTTAAGTGTCTTTAGTGTTATGATTGTTTGTAAATTTTCTCGACAAATTGTTTTGATTTAATAAAAAAAGATCTATTCACTAGTTGATGGATAATGTTTGTAGTTAAATAAAAATACATAACGTATTTTTTAGCAAAATTATAACCAATTTTTATAATTGAACGTACTCACCGATATGAAATTTTAAAATCATCCAAATCGTCGCTACTACACGCTGTTAAATATAATCATTTTTTTTGTAAATAAAACTAATTTGTAATTAATTTACTTTAACTGATAAAGAGAATTTGTGCAATTTTTCACAATTTTAAATCAAATGGCGCATGCGCACGAAATCAAATGCACATGGCATTGAGTCACCAAAAAATGGCGGTAAATTCAAATAAATTTTATAAATAAACTAATTGATGGATATTGTTTTAAATTACAATACAATATACATCATGTATTTTTAGCAAAATTCTAACCATTGTGAAATTTTAAAATCATCAATATTGCCGTTATTACAAGTTGATAAATAATTTTTTTGTCATTTTTTTTAATCAAACTTATTTGTATGGGTATCATTTTTATGTGTTTTAAATAAAGTGACACATGCGTACGAGAACAAATGCGCATGGCATTTAAACCACAAAAAATGTTGGTAAATTCAAGTTTAAATAAAATTAAACTAAACGAAAATCTATCCATTATTACATGTTGAGGTCAAAATCACTTATATTTAAAATACAAATATCTCCGAAACCGTATTATAGATTGTTATATTGCTTAGGTAATGTACAAGTAGAAAAATTATACAATGCAATGACATATTAGGTTTATCAATATCTTCAGGTACTATGAAATTTTCTCAGAAACGCAATATAATATAGACTCAAATCGAACGTTTTTGCTTTTATAATAATAAAAACTAGGATACTAATATACTTTTATATTATTAAAATCTCTTTTCTTAATTTTCCAACTCAATGAATATAGTTACATAGTCTATCAATGAGTATGAATTTATTACATGTGCCAGTGTTTGTGCTAAGTAATAATTTCTCTGCAGCAGATAAAGATTTGTTGCTTGGTTTTCTCAAAAATCAATGTCATTGCATTATAAAACTCTTCTAGTTATAGACTTCTTAAACAATACAACAATCTATAATACGGTTTCAGAGATATTTACATTTTAATTATAAATGATCTGAACTACTTTTTATAGATATCCCGCCCTTAAGAAACATGATCACTTTTAGTGTAAATAAAACGTAATTATGTTTAATGTTATGAAATTTTTGTTTTTAAATTAAATGGCGTATGCGTGCAAAGACGCACAAGGCATTTGATCCACCAAGAAAACGGTGGTAAATTCAAATACAAATAAAATTAAACAAGATTAAACTTGATAATTTAACCATTTAATTCCTATCGCAACTTCGCCACAAAGCATAAAACATAGTATGCGAAATGAAAACGAAACAAATACTTTACAATACTTTGAATCTTATTAAAAATGCATCCTTATTAAAATATCTACAAAAAAAAAACAGACGAAAAAAAAACAAATTTATATAACCGCATCAACAACTACAATTGATCAATTTAGGCTGATCGACGAACTCGGTGCCGTGTCGCAGTATCATCGACATGGTCGCCGTCACCATCGAGCCCCAAAACAGCAGCGAGAGGAGCGATTCGGTTGAGTACTCGGCGGGCAGGACCGCGCACGATACGAACATCGCGAGTGCCACCAGTAAGACCGAGGGGAATGTCAGATACTTCCAATCGCGTTCAACGCGTAACGGCGTTCGCAGATCGGCAAGACCATGGAATAAATCAATCGCATCCTGACGAAAGCCATCGGTGAAGTTGTTTTTATAGTAGCGTGTTAGGGAGTTCATACCATCACGCATCAATCCCATTCGTGTACGTTTTCCAGTACGTGTGTAATCCGTTTTCAAAGCGCCCGTGCCCGAATATTGCAAGCTGATCAAATCGGCATTATCCGCCCAGACTGCTTTGAAAAGCGATTCAAGCGTGGGGAAGTCTTCAACGCTTTGCGTGTGAGTAATAACATTTAATCGACGTAACATATTAGTTAAAGAGCGCCGTGCGAGCATACTTTGCACCACATTGGTGCGATCCAAGCAATCAATGCAATTCGTACGAAATACTCCATCTTGTAGACTAATCAAGGATCCATCACGTAGCAACAAGAAAAATCCCATTTCATCCTGATCGTGCGTTACTCGATCGATTAAAATCGATAAACGATCCCAGCGCATCCGTCTACACTCGGCATGAAAATCAAAAGGCTCGTAGCGCACTGAAGTGTATCCGATTTGTGTAATAATGTCCTTGAATGCTTTTTCAAGTCTACCTTCAGCGCCTTTTTGATCGACTAGATCAAGCAGTACTTGCCTGCCGTAAAGTAAGCTAATCATATCCAAATGTTTCGTGCATGCTGAGCGTTGCTCATAGTCATCCAATTCAATCACTTTCGGCGGTGGTTTGTAGCGCAGATCAGGCCATTGCGACCAGAACAACGGAATTGACCCGCGTATCTGCACGAAGCTACATTTATCCCCCTGGCACTCAACGATCTGCTCCGTTTCGACGAAGTTTGCCACGTTACCATCGCGATCAATTCCACGTCGGAATAGACGTGTACCGGCTCGGTAGACACTCCGTCGTGATACAATCGCCCAAGTAAAGCTATTCCCATTAACAACGCATTGATTGATGGAGACGAAGCCATGGATGACTGGAAGCGCAAAATTATGAAACTCCGAGCTCTTAAATGCCTTCAATAAATGCTTATTCCACACAAATCGGGGATCGCTACGTTGAAAGATGCTCTGCTGGTTGAAGCCGGGCCCGGCGCTATGCAATCGCTGCATCGTATGCGTTAGGTCGTAACTATAGCTAAAATAGAAGTACGGCGTGTTCAATACGTTCTGGACCATGTTCATGTACGTGTTATTGTCCTCAATCTGTTGCTGGCTCATATGAATGTTGCTCTTGAAGTATGGTATCAATTTTGTGCTCGCCAGCTTCCATACCGAATGGGAATCGATGAAGCCGATCAGTTCGCGAGCGGTGGCCACGATCAAATAACGTCCAGCTAAAAGTTGTATGCTACCCAAAAAACCGCAAAACTCCTCGCGATGATGACTTACTGGAATTTGATTCTGGAATTTTTCTAGCGTTGCCACCTCGGATATACGATCGATGATCAGCAATTTCTTATCAGATTTTGGTTCTATATAAAATTTTTCAGGCGTTATATACCTAAAATATGGAATTAAAGATGGAATTAACCAATTTTTACGTCTATCCAGATACTTACAGGTTCATATCATCGTATATATCCACAATTCCAGCCATTTTTAGTGGACGTTATTTGATTTATCTAACAACGTAATATAACAATTAAAAGAAGTAATACATAATTATAAATAAATTATTATTGAGTTATTTTTTGAAGGTTAATATTAAAATTTATGATAAAGTCATGAAAGGTTACTTTAAACGTCAATGTCATCTTAGTACCAACTTCATGCACGATTGTCAAATAAAAAACCTTACATTTTAAATTCTACTCACAGTTACGCACGTGCTATATCTTACACGTCAATTATTTAATGTAATAACTTTAATTTATATATTGATTACATATGCAGTTATCAATTTTTGCAATTTATAAAACTGTACCATTAGATCGAAATTAATAATGAGAATTTTGCAACGTATGTTATACAATTTTATGCCTTAATTGGATAATATTCCATGAATGATACCTTTGTAGTTTTTGTTATAAAAATGAGATTTTATTTTTATATAAATAGATTATTAAAATAATTTTGATGAATTGAAAATGTGAGTTGCGAGTTTTAAATTTAGGTCGATTAGGAATACTCACAAAACGTAGGATATTTAATACCAAAATACTTACATGTCAAAAAAATGAAATTACCAACTGTTAATTTATGCTTTTGTAAAGTAATTAATTTAAAAAATACTAAAAATCATGATTTTAGTCGATCATAACCAGCCGAATTATTAGAATATTAGTTAAAAATCAACCAAATCAAATAATCAAATGAGTTAGCAAGCGCTAAACGATAGCAACAATGTGTAAACATGGAAATTTTTTGACAATTTTGTTACTAACCTCCAAAAAATGGAAATTGCAAAATGTTAAACATAAACATGTAAGTGCCGTATGGTAAATACAAAACCATGGTGATGATGCTGTAGTATGTCATATCGAGTACTTGGGCCAAAAATGGCCCGCAGCGAAGCACTCTGCAATCAATCACTTATGGAGGCTGGGGAACGGCCGCTGGAACGGCCGCTTGGCGAAGTGGGCGACGTGAAGACACAATTCGTAACGCGCGAAGGTACCTATCGCCTAATGACATTAAGTGAATATTCGCGACCGAATCGCGTCGGGTATCAGCCGCAGGGACAGACACCACCGCAATTTCGTGTTTCATTGGTTTCAATCCAGGAGTATGGTGAATTGATTGCCTTCAATCATGGAAGGGAGCTATACGTATATAATTATAAGGGTATCAAGAAGGCGGAAGACCTCAACAAGCCATTGGATAAGAAAGTGTACAAAGGAACGAATCCAACGTGTCATGATTTCAATGCTTTTTCAGCGACGGCCGAGTCGGTGAACTTGCTCATTGGTTTCAGTACGGGACAGATACAATTGATTGATCCGATCAAAAAAGAACTAAGTAAGTTATTTAACGAAGAACGCTTGATTGATAAATCACGTGTGACGTGTTTGCGATGGGTGCCTGGATCGAAGTCACTATTCCTAGCCGCGCATGCATCCGGCCAATTATACGTCTATAATGAAGAATTACCATGCGGCTCCACAGCTCCACATTATCAGTTATTCAAAGCCGGTGATGGATTTACAGTAAGCACGTGCAAGACGAAATCAACACGAAATCCTCTATTCCGATGGCTGTTGGGAGCTGGTGCTGCCATTAATGAACTCGCTTTTTCTCCAAATGGAACGCAACTAGCAGCGGTATCGCAAGATGGAATGTTGCGTATCTTCCAATACGATAGCATGGAACTACTAGGCACGGCGCGTTCGTATTTCGGTGGATTATTGTGCGTGGCGTGGTCGGGTGACGGTAAACTGTTAGCAGTGGGCGGTGAGGACGATTTGGTGACGATATGGTCACTGGATCAAAAACGTGTGATCGCACGAGCGCAAGGACATAGATCATGGGTGGCTGCTGTCGCCTTTGATTGGTTTCTCGAAGCCGAATCGTACTATCGTTTAGGATCAGTGGGACATGATACGCAAGTGTGCCTATGGGAACTGCCCGAAGATTGTTTATCGCCACCGCGGCCGAAAGTGAAACGCCAACCCGATCCCCTACAATTAGTCGGAACGCCGGGATGTCCCCGACTAAACGAATGCCATACGCTAGAGCCGTTGGTGTGTAAGAAAATTGCAAACGAACGATTAACGGCGCTCTTATTTCAACCAAACTGTATTATCACGGCGTGCCAGGATGGTTACGTTTATACATGGGCACGACCACCAACCTAAACCTTATAAACGATGAGTTTTTTTGTAACCATGAGAGTGATGCACAGGTTCATTTGATATTTTGTTTGTTGTCTGTTTTTTTTTTTTTTAATTTAGATTGATCTCGATGTGTAAATGTGTGCGGATGTGTTTTTTAATTCATTGTAAATAATTGCTCTGTAATTAAATTATTTATAAATAGCATGTAGACACTGCCAAATATTAATATATAAGCGATATAAATGAAATGAAATTTATTCGCATTTTTTCTTAAAATTGTGACGTTGACAATTAATTAGGCAACCCAACTAACATAACCTAAAAATCCATAACGATTACGTAGACATTTTGTCGTAAACGTAAATTAAAATATGGCACCTTCTTATCATTCGCTTTATTAATATTTTACAAAACATTTTTTAATTGTTTATTTAATATATTCGTAGATATATTTTTTTATTATTCAATAAAAGTTGGTAACCATTTGCTACGTAAGTTATTTATATTCAACAATATTCAGATCAGTCTTATTCAAAAACATGGCAGCCTATGTGAAATTATTCGTGGCACAAGCTTCAGAAAATGCAACAGAAATTGCCGGTAATGCAACAACAAAACCTCCAAGCACGCCAGAAGGAATGGCTGTGGCGTATGGTAGTCTTGTAGTAATGGCGATTTTGCCTATTTACTTTGGCTCATTCCGTTCGGTAAACTACCATAAGGAAAATGTAAGTTGCATCCCCAATCAATTATATTATATTAAAACATATACTAATTGTTTACCATTATAGAAAGCCGAGAAGATGACGTCGAAGGATGCTGCTATTTTCCCAATTATGGCTTCCTGCGCTTTATTCTCACTGTACGTGATCTTCAAACTGTTTTCCAAGGAGTACATTAACTTATTAATCACTGGATACTTTTTCTTCCTTGGCGTATTAGCCCTCACCCATTTATTAAGGTAAATATACTGCTACATCATCCATACAGATTGTAATTTGATTGCGTTGCAGCCCATTGGTTAGTAATTTAGTGCCAAGTGCAATACCCAATATTCCATTTCACATATTATTTAGACAAGGCCAGGGGGATCAAGCCAAAGATCTCATCAATTACAAATTTTCATCATACGATGTGATATCATTGATCTGCTGCTGCTTAGTCGGCGCATGGTACTTACTAAAAAAGCATTGGATTGCAAACAATCTATTCGGTTTGGCGTTCGCTGTGAATGCGGTGGAGTTGCTTCATCTCAATAACGTCATCACCGGCTGCATATTACTATCAGGATTATTTTTATATGATATATTTTGGGTGTTTGGTACCGATGTGATGGTGACGGTGGCGAAAAGCTTCGAAGCACCAATCAAATGTAAGTTCTACTAACATCTAATTATTGTGGTGGGCATTTGCGAGCCTCGAGAACTTCCATTCGAGCTTCGCAATAATACTATTGAATTGAGGAATGTTTAAAACCCTTTAACTGCGACTGTCGTCTATAGATGACCGAGCGAAAACTATGTGCGGTACAAATACTGTCAAAAAGCAGATTAATGAATTAAACTATAATAGAAACACAGGTATCACTTATTGATGATAGCTTATAACCTTGTATTTTACGAATCTCAAGTAATATAATCCATCTGCATTTATACTACTTTAAAAAAATATTTTTATATCTGCACGATGGTTATATTGTAATATTCCCACTGTTAAAGGGCTAAAATAGTGGAATTCATGCATACTTTATTACTAAAACTTCCACATTTTTGGAAGTTGGTTGGAATAGTTACCGCGGTTTCGGGTTCAACCATTTTCATTTTCATCTCATACCGTAGCTTGAAAATTGTTCAATCCCAATCGGCGTTAGCTGTTGAAAAGAACTACCAAAAAATGTGGAAATTTAACTAATAAAGTATCTAAAATTTTAAATACTGTTTTGCTTTTATCTTAGAAATTGTACTTTTCCATCGATTTTTGTGCGTTTTTTATTAATGTTTTTAAAAATTAATGCATGTTTAACAATATTTTGATAAGTATTAAGAAAATTATTATAAAAAACAAAATTTACATTAATAAATGGAGGAATTTTTACAACAAATTTTAGATATTCTGCTTGATGTTTAGGTGTTTTTTTATCAAAATCTCCTTTTGTTCATTTTTTAACTAAATTTTTATGTGCGGGTAAATAAGTAAAATGTTGCCCACCCTTAATCTAATTGATACACTAATAAAATTAATCATTGTTGTTGTGTTTTTCAGTGGTGTTTCCACAAGATTTATTATCACATGGACTGGCTGCGAACAATTTTGCAATGTTGGGATTGGGTGATATCGTCATTCCAGGCATTTTCATTGCGCTGCTATTGCGCTTCGATCACAGCTTGAAGCGCAAAACGCACACTTACTTTTATGCGACGTGTCTCGCTTACTTCCTAGGCCTCTTGATCACCATTTTAGTGATGCACATCTTCAAGCATGCCCAGCCGGCGCTGTTGTACTTGGTGCCCGCCTGCTTAGGCACGCCGATGCTCATCGCATTGTTCAAGGGCGAATTGACTGCGTTATTTAAGTGAGTATCATGGCTTGATTCATAATTAATCGTTATGTATTAACATTGCTAAATTATACTTATATGCGACATATAATACTGCATTACTGACTAACTATTCTTGGTATTGTTTTTAACTATTTATTTGATTGAAATCACGAAATAGTTTTACTCAACCTTTTTGATATCGCGGAACATTAAACATTAACATTTTCTTTTTCCTTGAAAAGCTAGCAAAAAGTGAAAATATATAGGAGAGATTCATAAATATATTTATATTATATTATTCGCGATAAATACATTTATGAGTAAGAAGCGTTCAATCGCTTTGATAAAGAAAAATGGCATCATTGTTTGTAAAAGTTGCATCTTATTGATTTTTTTACGAAATAATACTATAAGGAACATTAATGTTCCGCGAAACAGAAAAAAGTGTGTTTTTACTTTTTAGCCGCTGGGATGTCAATCATTTATTTACAGAAATGCCAATTTCAGCTGTATTTGTGTTACTTGTTTAATGTTATTACATAATCAAGTTCTTTATAATTTATTTCCAAAGTTTTATTTTGACTCACTGGGATCCCGCTGAACATAATTTGAAGAACATTGTAGTAAAGCATAATATAAAAAGGGTGTCTGAGATGAATGGTTACAAAACTTTTTGATGACAACCTTCTAAGGTAAAGGCAAGTAGGTAGGGCAAAGCGTTTTATTCGCCGGTGTATGAAATAAAATATAGTGGAAAAAACATAGTTATCATATACACCCGGGGGCATAAGAATCCGATCGCCCGCAAGCGAATAAACAACGCCAACTACTAATATCTAGTAATCAATTAGTAGTATTCCTTTAATCAATGGTACAACGCTAACTACTAGTATCTAAGTACACGTTTACGCATATTCAATAAGGCGGCAATTTTGAGAAAACAATCGGATTTTTGTGCCTCCTGGTAAATATAGTAATTTAACAAATTTTTAATGAAAAACGCTTGAAAATAAAATGTCTTTATAATTTTTAAAATTGTATGACGAATGTGAAATATTGCAAGATTTGTAACTTTTTATTGTAAATGTTGTCAAAAGTTTGCGTTTTTTTTTACGAATTCTTGTCAACTTCTTTGCAAAGTGCAAAAATTTACTAAATTTCAGGTGAAGATTTATGTAAGATTTTTCATTAATTCGATTTATCGATTTAAAGTATTTCTTGGATCGAGATGCCACTTCTCCTGGATTCGGTGCTGGTTTATGTAGAACAACTGAGCTGAACTCTTTACATATATTTTTAGTAAAACGCTACCGTGCTTCACAATGAAGATTTAATTTTTGAATTCCAATTGATTAACACATTAGATGGCTCGGAACCATAGTCAAATAAGAACCTATAGGCGCAACTCGATAGGTTCCTATATGGTTATGGTTCTAAATGGTGTCTTCTACCACCTACCCTCGAAGTTTGTAACCGCTAATTCCAGACACCCTGTATATCGAAGGAGAATAAACACGATGAGTTGCCTATATATTTTAAAATATAGCTGGAACTTTGAAACCTTTAGATTAGCTCAAACGCCTATTACTAATGCATTTTTTAACGATTTATCTAATTCGTTAACATCTCAAATCTTAATCAACCTGAAATCTTTTAGAAGAGTATAGGCTCAGAGATTTACACATAAAATATTATTAAATTCATGAGAATCCTCAGAAGGTAGCCAGTGACCCAAGGTTTGAGTTACTAAAACTTTCGGATGAGTTCGTAATTGTCGGTAGTTGCGATCTCTACTCTCAAATGTTGCGTAAATATGCGGTTTCACATCTATATAATTTTTTAATCAATGGTATAATGAAGTGTTTATACCTTAATGTTGTTGTCAAAGTGGCAGCTGATATAATTGTAACATAATCTAACACAGGTTGCCTAATCCAACTTCACATTTTTGTTGTAGGTATGAGGATAATCCGACTGATGAGGACAAAGCCGACACGAAGAAGACCAAGGCGTCAGAGTCGAAGAAAGTCAAATAAACAATTTTATATTAATCACATACATATATGCAATTGGAACTATGTCAAATTATCAAATTAATCCAGCTTGAAGATGTTTAATTGTTGTGCATATATGTTCAATTTCTCAACCAGATTCGATTTGAAATAATTTTGTTTTGTTTTTTTTTGTTAGTATTAAAAATATTTTTTGATTGATTTTTGTTGCTTTTGCAAGTTTCTACAACTAAGTTAAGTATTTTTTTAATAAAGTTGCTATTTTATATATTTTTAAAGTAAATACACATTGCTTTTTTTAAATATTGTAAAAGACTGTTCACTGAAAGCAACAAAAATCTTAGTAATCAGTTTTGAATCGAGTCTGGTTGAATTCCCAAAAAGAAAAATCATTTTTCCAGTACATGGCACGTTAATTGCTTATTGATCAAACTTGTATAAGTTTATCGACGCAACAATAGTATTTTTATAAATAGATAATATATTTACGTTTGTTTTGATCAATAGTTCAAAGTTAAAGACAAAACATGCCAATTAATTTCATCACAAAATTTCCATTTTATTTAATTTTTTTTTTGTTAATTGTTTATATTGCACTTGATGTGTGCCCCTAAGTAATCCAACTTGTAAAATATTTATGATCGATAAATTGTTATAAATATATAGGAAGGAAGCAATGGCAGAAATTAAAAGTTCGTTTTTTTTTGAGAAAAAAAAAATCTTTGGAAAGAAAATACATTTTATCTAAATGAATTTAAATAAATGTTTTATATAATCGTATATGTATCTTTAAAATAAACTAATCACAAATATTGCAATTAACATAGCGTGCTTCATTTACTATTGATAGCACGCGTAATGATTTTAATACGTATTACACGTTATTGAATTTTCCATGCGTATGATTAGTTGCCTAGGTAATTGCGTTGGTTGCGTTGGTTGCGTTGGTTGCGTTGTCAATCACCAACATAATAAACAAAATAGCACAGCGTTTGAATTGTACCACGGAATGCACGGAATTTTACCGATTCTGACTAATAACTAAGAATTACAACAAGAATTCCATCTACAATGTCATCAAAAACTAAGTATTAGACATTAATTATGATTAAAGCTTTAATATTATATAAATTAGTAAAGAAAATTTGATTTAAAAAATTTGTTGAAATTTGAATTGGTTTGAATTGTTAATTGCCAACATTACATTTGAAAAAAGTACTGTGTTTGAATTGTAGAGAACTGTCACTAAAAATTGAGAATTACTACAAATATTTTATAATGTAATTTACACAATTCGCAATCAATCAATGATTACTTTTATATTGAGTACAAATTAGAATATAGAAATATATTAATTATAATTAAGGTAAGATATGCATTTATTAAAAAATATTTAAACAAAATCGTTTTAGGTTAGAAATTTAAACTAATTGTTAATTAATCGTATATTATTAATTTATTAACTATAAAATAAAAGTTATTACTTGCATTAATAACTAATTTAAATGCTTTTCTAGTAGAATGGAGCACAGACCACTGAAAACACCAAATCGGCATGAGGAAGCGTACGCTCGACGTCGAGATCGCCAAATGCGTTACAACGAACAATGGGAAAACAATGCACGGTATTATGATAACGTTGAACGTGCCGCGGTGCGGTTTGAAGCATGGACCAGCCCCCGTTACTATGATGATAGCCAAAGTAAATATCAACAAATGGTGAAGGAACGCGACCGGCTCGAATTGTTAGAGAAGCGAAGAAATAAGCTGCGTACGTTACTCGCCGAGGAAGAGCAAAGCAATAACATTGAATTGACCATGCATCAGTGTAAGGAGTTGAAGATACGCAGCAAGATCGATGATATTCCCACCGAGATCTTGCAAGATATCAATAATGATTTCAAGGAGAAGGAAAATATGCGACGGAGACATTTCGCTGAACAGCAGTTGTATCGATCGTGGCGTGATCGACAACCGGAGATACGCGATGCATTATCATCGAATCGCAATAAGAATTTAAAAATCGCCTGGTTGGATCAGCAGATTGAGAAGCGGATGGATTTGGAACGAGAACGTGAGGAGGCTAAAAAGCATGCAAGAGAACATGATGCAATGTTACAGAAAATGGAAGAGAAGGAACGGGAAGCGGAGCGTGCATTGGATGAACGCAAACAATCCCTTAGCAAGACACTGAAACAACAAATGGAGGAATATAAAATCCGAGCGACTCAATTACAATCCGAACTGAAACAAAAGCACCAAGAAGAGGAAAATCTAATTAAATGTCAGCAATTTGAACACGAATGGCGGTTGAAGCAACGCGAACGTGCCGATAGGGAGTGTGCCTTACATAACATACGCGACAGCCGTCGCAAACTCAAAGAGAAGGCGTTGGAAAACAAAAAACAACTACGCGATGAACGCGACTTCCTATATACGCTTAAACAATCCGAGTGCCTTAATTCACTAACGAATGAAATAAAAAAACTGGAAATACAGCAAAGAATTGATGAAAATATAGCACAATTAGAGGACTGGCTCGATATGGAGAAGCAGCGTCAACCAAACATCGAATTCGTCTTCGACTCCGAGGCAAAGTCGATGTTTGATCGCTTCAACGATTCGTGGCAAATCGAGCAGGATAAACGGCAACGCTTAATCAAAGAATGCTTGGATAGTTTACATAAACAAATCGCTGAAAACGCCGAACGCTTACAGAAGGAAGCTGATGAAGCTTTGAAGCTAAATGAAGAACGATTAAACGATATTGAGCGCTATAACAATGAGATACAGGAGCTTGAAGCAGGTAAGAAGCGCAAACAGGAGGAATACAAACGTGATATTGAAGAACAAATGAAGGAAAATAATATTCGTCGGCGACGTGAAGAAAACACCAAAAAGCGATTATTCGATGCGGAGATTAATCGGCTACGCGCTGAGGAAGAACGCATCAAGGAAGAAATTAGAATAATAGATAAGCAAAGTGGTCGATATTGTCGTAAAAATCATTTTTAATTCTTTAATTTATATTTAATTTTAGTGACATTTTTAATTTTACCAACTTAACATTACAAAAAAATCCTATATTAATAAAGTTGGTACTCTTTGAGAAAGACGTTGTAAACTTGTTAGATCCGTTAAATATTTACTCCCCGAGTAGTCCATTTTGGTTCAAAAAAAAACAAACAAACCGTTAAATATTATTCAATTTTATAACCTCTTATATACCTTATACATTCGTTGATTTTTATATATAATTTTTTCAATTTAATTATGAATTTTAATTGTACAATATGTAGTGATTTGATTGAACCATTTGCTAATATTTACTCAACAACATGTGGTCATCTATTTCACCACGCATGTTTAATTCAATGGATTGAAAGGTATTTTATATTATAATTATTATTACCTCAACAGATTAAATATATTGTAATCTGCCTATAGATCGAAGACGTGCCCACAATGCAGGCATAAAACGACTGAAAAAAGCATACATAAACTGTTTTTTAACCTACAGAGTGCTAGTAACAGCGAAGAGGACGTGGTTACCCTTCATGCACAAATTGATAACTATAAATTTCAAATAACTTTAAAAGATAAAGATATCAAAAATACAGCTGAGGAAATGAAGAAAGTTAAAGGTCAACTAGAAGTTCTTAGGTTAGATTTTTTTCAAGAAAACAAATTGATGAACATCTATTCATGCAAATCACATTTTCAGAGAGGATTTAAAGAAAGCTGACAAGAAGCGATGCGAAGCGGTATATGAAAGGGACACTTATCAGTCGCAAATCCATTTACTCAAACATACGGTGAAAGAGAATGAAAAACTGCACGCCGAAATAGATAAATATAAAAGGAATATAAGTACAATGCGAACTTTGGAGGCTATGGTACACGGATCAAAGGAGGATGTTGACGATATGTTGACGTTAAATCACACCCAAAGCGATCTATGTTTGATGGTTTCTACACTAAAAAAGTAATACAAATTGTTAAATTGCGACTATGTAATGTATAAATCGATATTATTTAAGGCAACTGATTGAGAGTGACCATCAGAAAAAAAAGATACAAAACAGAGAACGACATTTGGCAAGTGACATGTTAAAAGCAAATTCAAATCTTGATTTATTAAAGGACCAAGTAAAGGAATTAAGGTATGTTAATGGCATGAATTTTTTATGGCTCACAAATACACTACATTTGAAATCAAAACGTTTTTAATCCAAAATAATCAGCTAGTGTACGACACTATATGCAAAATTACATTATATTTCCAAGATATGGATCGCAAAGACTTTATTAACTTATAATAATAATATTGTCACAAACAAGAGGCTCTCAAAAATGAACGTTAGTTCTAGGCCATGTAGATGTGATATAAATAATTCCATACTTCAGGCAAACTATTGAAAAATTTATGAACTCAGACACTACGTTAATTGAAAATGTTTTACCATACTAAAAATGCAAAAAAAATTCAGCTCCTGGTGAAGTTTTACCATCACCATCTTGGCGATTAAAGTGTTAAAGACTGTCATTCATATTTCTAATTGTCCCTTCTACTTTTAATATTGCTAATAGTCGCTACATTGTGTGGGCGCCCTAAACCGTACACGAAAAATCTGTAGTACATCGTATTTATACATTGATCCAATATTTTGCAGAAAGAAATTAACCGAACATGAAAATTGTGAGAAGGAACGCAGATACCTGAAGCGAAAAATCGAAGAGCTAGCCTCTGAATCATCCTCATCGGCATCATCACCCAATAACAGTATTAAACGTATTATTCATGAAAGTCCGGCTCCGCTTCGAGCCAGTTTAGATACGGCCGGCGTGGTGGAACTCACCGAATCACCCTCTGTAGTAAGTACAAATTTTAACACAACCTACAGCTGAAAGTGAAAAAATATTTATAGGGTTTATTGTTGAGACTTTTTATTCAAAATTTGTAATCGCAATGCAAAATAAGTTTGTTTACTAAATAATCATTTTGCTAAAAGGGATAAATACGCTTTATATTAACATCCGGAGGATGTTATAATGTGACAGTTCCAGAAAACATCTTTGATTTCGCTTGCGAGAATGTAATGAACAAAAGGATGATTCGAAAATATGAATTTTCCTGAAAGCAGCTTTATCGGGTGTAAATGAAAGCCTGAATGTAAAATTCGGCATATAGATGAAGGTAGATGATAATAGTAGATGTCTGTCTTAAATGCATAAAAACACGAAAATGGGTTTACTCTTTTAAATTCTAAACGAGCAACAATTTAACATATTTAACTTAATTTACCTGAATAATACGAATATGAATATCTGACAGTAATTACCTAAAATTTGCCTTGAAGGACTTTTATCAATGCGAATGAGAACGATTACAATAAGTAAGGATATTAGAATCTGCACTAACGGTCTTCGAAAATATTACTGCGCATTAAGGGTTTATTTAACTGTAAATTAGGATGTATACAAAAATTCGTCTCAACTACATTGAAATCTTTCCATTTTCAACACGTTATTGGCTTTTTCGGGGTTGATAAAAAAACATGATTTTGTTGGAATGGCACTAACGTCTTTTACCAAGGTAATTCGGAAATCTGACAGAAATCAGTGATGTGAGGGCCTATTTATAGTGTAAATTAAAATTTTTATGTCAAATTTGCTTCAAAGATTCGAGACTAATAATAATTTTGATGTAAGGACAACAGTATTACTGGCGGCTTTCGAAAATATAATTTTATCTGTTTGTAAGATTTGTAACATAGAAAGTCTCAACTATAAAGCCGTAAGCCCACTTTATAATTCAAAAAAATTTCGAGTATTTCTTACTTTATTTACATTATTTTCAACGCTTGTTTTGTTTTGTAGGAAGAGCTTGTGCAGCAAACTGAAGACTCCAATTCGCCGTACTTAAATCTCAAATCAACTAGCGTAGGCCTACAAAACCTGATGCGAACTAAATTTACAATTGGTGCCAAATATACCAGAACTGCCTCAGCAGCACAGTCTCGCCCAGCGTTATCACTAATACCAGGCAAAGGCAGCATCGACGCCAGTTTAGAAATAATTAGAACCGATTATTGTTATAATGGGCTGGGCGATCGCAATAAAGTCGATTTATATCCAACGCCCCAACGACCTACAGTTAAGGGAATGAAACGACATACCTCCGCCACAATAACAAGCACCAAATTTAGAAAACTATCATCACAAGTGAATAGAAAATGATTTATATAATATTTATTTTTTTATCTTAATTATGTAAATAAAAATCAATTTAACTTAAAAAATAAGTTTATTGTATTAGATTATTTACTTTTTCGCTGCGACTGGTTTGGGGGCGGCGGTCATCGCAGCCTGCTTCTTTGCCATAAGTGCCTGTTTCTTGGCTGCTCTAGCCTGTCTGGCAGCGCAACGTTCAGCAGCTACATGTTGTTGTTTAATGGTCGACAGGTTGTGTTTCTTGGCAAATTTCTGATTTCTCAAAAATTTGGCATCCATCTAAAAATATAAAGAAATAATGTGCCATAAATTAACATCTATCTATAATAAAATGAATTCCGAATTTAAGATTTTGTATATATTGTTAAAACCAAGAGTGTTTAACTTTTCCCACATCGCTGGTTAGAATGTGTAAATTTAAGGAATTGTAATAAAAAATATTTAGAAAAAAATTGGTCGAACAATATAAAAGTTGACAAAAATAGAAATATTTTGTAATTTTTTTACTACAGATTTTGTATTCTTATCGAAAATATTCAATATAGGAAGCTAACATCAGTTTTGGGATTAACAAAAAAGAAACATTAATAAAATTGAAGTTACAAAGAATTCATTAATGCATTTTCAATAAGATGAGCAATTGACAACAGGTACATTCCGTCACGCATTTAATTCTTAAAGGAATGGTCATATTAATAGGCTTCAACAAATTTCCACAAAAATGAAACATGCCCATAAGCGTATGAATATTATCAATGTTCTCTACGTTATTTTCTTCAAATTTACATCTCCTAACGTAATGCAATTGAAGTGAAGCGATATTCCGTGAAAATGCATTAACGAATTCCTTGTAACTTTAATTTTACCAACGTTTCTTCTCATAAATCCTAAAACCAATGTTCTGGCTAAATGTTTTGCAAAATTCCAATAAAAGGTATTCAATTAAGAAATTTTAATGACAACTGCCGAAGTCACTTGAAAATTGCAAAACTTTCATTTGATGTCGTCTACCACAAAATATTAGTTTATTAAATTATATTTATTTGTTGATGTACACTTTGGCCAAGTATATGTTAATTTTATAGCACTCTTTTGATAACGAAAATATAAAACTTTTACATATTGAACAAAGTTGGAGAATGTCCAAACAGTAAAATCTCAAAAAAATTAACAACTTAACTTTATGATAGCAAGATTTAGAATTCTACCTGCCATAATTGTTTTTTCTATAATAACATTGTTTTCACAGCTTCATATTTACAAACAATTAGAAATTATAATTCTGATGCTGGCAATGTTGCTAAAGTGTACACCAATAAACGAATATAAATAATTTAATGAACTAACCTTGTGTCTTATATTAAATCAATTCACTAAAATGTTTTATCACAGCCTTAAAATTATCACATTCTTTAAACATGCTTTTTTGTACAACGCTTCACTGAAATTAACGAAGTAACGTAACCAGACGATAAAGACAGAACAATTCTGTCAATAGAATTTTAAGTTGTCACTTTTTTGAGCAGATTTGCAATATGCTGCATTAATTTAAATGATTAAGTGGATTGAGTGAACGAATTTTAAGGAGCGCAGATCGCCCTGTAGGTTTTGTCCACCGTTGATTAAAAGTGAAATTCACTCACCCCTCTGGTTGATTCATGCCTTGGGCGCTTTGGCTTCTTGATGCCATTTCTATGATCCTTACGGTCTACGGATAAATTTAATATAAATAAGGAGTTATAATAAATATGTTAAAAACTTACTTTGATTATGCGCTGTATGATTCTTTGACTTTGCCATATTTTCACAACAACCTAAAATTTGAGGTTATATTTTAAAAACATAATAAAATTATTATTTGCTAGAATAATCAGATAAATGTGCATTAAAATCGTTTTATACATTCTTTCTGATAATATTTGTGTTATTACCCTTTAAATTAAATGATTACTGCAAAGGATGATTTAAGATTTATTTCAGAAAAATTACCTTGTATCTCCAGTCACAACACACTAGAAAAAGAAGGAGAGTTATTTTCGCAATGTTGGCAACACATGTGTTACCAACATAAATTTGTAAAAATTAAAAATTACAAAACACATAAAATTGTTATCTTTGAATAACTAACTAAAATATAAACATGGCTTGTCGTTATAAGCTACTTGAAATCTATGCAAATTTCATTCGAATTAATTTAAATTTTACAAATTGTAAAATGTCACTACAGAAATCTGCATAAATCTGTCAGTAACGTCAGTAATCTAGCCCAAAGAAATCTAACCACAAAACACAAAAATCAAAAAAAAAAAAATTATTTTACAATAGGAAATAATTAATAATAATTTTCGAAGAAGTGTTGTGCAGAATGTAACGGTCGAATGTATCGAATAAAAACATTGAATGGTTGGACAGTGATTAAACATTGAAATGAAAATCGCTGTAATATGCATATCGAAAGCAACAACAAACATATTGATAGCATACGTATGGTAATTAGAAACGACACATCAACAACACGAACGTGGATAATAGCGAAATAAGACACGATGTGCAAATGAACCGTACGCTAATTCAATGCATAAAATAAGGAAGAACAACGTAATCAAAATGGAGCACGTTTGCGAGTATCCCACCTTCCCGGACTCGGACGATGATAATCTACTGCTGGACGACGATAACACGTCGAACAGCAAACGTTGCATCAAATGCAACATGCCGAGCAGTGCGAAGCAGCTCTGCTGGTCGAATCAGCGCTACAACGAACAGTTTGATCCGCCGGAGGACTCGCCGCTACTGCATAACGTAAGATATGCTTCCTAATTTAATTATCAGTATGGTGTGAGAAAATGAGCCTTGTGATTTTGCATCGCATTTACATGCGAAAATGGTGCTGGTGGCGTTGAATGATACGCAAAATATTAAACGGCGTTCGATTGATAGCTTTGCGATTACGATACGGGTTTGCAAGTATTTTACCAAATATTAAAGTAATCCATTAATTTGGTATGTTTTTACTTCCAGGATCGGCTGAACAGTTTCGGACATTTATCAATCAAGGATTTCCATTGCCACAACTATGATAATCCCCAAGACAATCGTAAAGCGTTGAAAATTTTATGCATTGTGTCTGTAATATGTTTTTTATTTATGGTAAGGATAACATAAGCACCCTTTGATTAATGTATTAATGGCCTACTTAATGTTTTAGATAATTGAATTCGTTGGTGGATTTTTAGCAGATAGTTTAGCTGTAATGACAGACGCGGCACACCTGTTTTCCGATGTCATAGGTTTCTTCGTATCAATTATATCAATATGGATCGGCCGGAAACCACCAACGCGCTTCATGACGTTTGGTTATCACCGAGCCGAAGTCTTGGGTGCGTTTTTAAGGTAACTTATCTTATCAACGGTAAATAAATCATGCATTGTTTGTAACATTAATGGCGTAACGCGAGACAATAAAACGTTAAATGCTATTAATTTACGACTACATAAACATTGATTTTATTAAGCGGAATTATGATTAATATTAATTAATTGCTAATTTCTTTTCTAGTGTTTTGACTGTATGGTTGTTAGCTGGTGTGTTTAGTGTGCTGGCAGTCCAGCGAATTATTAGACGAGATTATTCTATTAATGCCGATACGATGCTGGCGATTGCCGGCTTGGGCCTAATTATTAATTTAACGTAAGTAAAATAATGACGTTTTCAATCGATTTCATTGTTTTGAATCGAAATCTAATCATAATAATACGAAAAGCAATTACGAATTATTAGTAAATGACAGATATTACAAAAACGTAAATTTAATTAAGAAGACTAAGGGAGTAATATGTTATTGTAAGAAATTTTGAAGGTCAAGGTTTTGATTTAGAATTTTTGTTCGAATTGTCAGACCTTCTAATTTGCAACAGCACCTTCAATAAATTTAATATGAAGGCAAATAAGCTTACATTGATTTCTAGAAATTATCATTCATATTATGGTAATAGCAAGGAATATGTAACATAGAATACTCTCGTATTAGTTTTAATGCGCATTCGTATGCGGATTGTTAAGTATAAAAGCTATCCGCCCTGTAGATACGTTCAATATGTTTTTGCGTTATAATAATCAAAGATAATAAAATAACTGAACTATTTTTAATATGTATAATATTCTAATTATTTGCAAATACAAATGCGAATTTAAACCAATACGGCAGTTCCCCTTCTATGATTCTCTGGTAATAGCTCAGGGTTAGTCAATCTTTTACTACCCAGCTGCGATTTAAGTGTCTTTTCGAGCAATAATATTTTCCTACCACTTCGTAAAATAAACATTTAACTGTTAATGTACATGGTAAATTGGTTTCTGTGTACAGCATGTGATAGTTGTTTACATAACAAATTATCAAAAGTCCAATATTGTTTGAGAAGTATTACAATATGCGTGTCAGACAATATGTGAGATTTTTCGTAATGAAATTTTTCCGATTCCTTAGAGGTTTAAAATTCTAGTTAAAAATAAGAAAGTGAATACATGCGATACGTATAGACAATTGGTTATTTATACATACTAGTATGTATACGCGATTGGTTATTTACATACTAGCATATATACACAATAACCTAAATTTGCAACTATGAGCTAAGAGTTTGTATTTGTTTTGTATATACAGCTGCTATTTACATAGGTTAAAGTAGTCAATATCAAAATATCTAAATTTTGAACAATAAAAGATTTTATTTTTATAAAAGAGCAGACAGTATTGTAGGACCAATATAACCAGCAAAAGATAACGCTCAAAGCATTATCTTCAGCGATCGTAACTTCCTTTAGTTGATAATTTATATCAATAACAGCATTGTATATTAAAGATGTGTTAACAAATTAATTACTATTAAAATAATTTTTATTTTTTTAGTATGGGAGCAATTTTGCACGGTTTCTGTTCCAACATCCATTTACATTCCCATGAAGCTACTCACAACGATCATCATACGCATCATTCCGATAATATCAATGTGCGTGCGGCTGCCGCACACGTAATCGGCGATCTGCTCCAAAGCGTCGGCGTCCTCATTGCCGCCGTTACAATCAAACTGTTTCCGAATACGCAGATTGCTGATCCGATATGCACAATACTATTTTCTGTGATAGTGGTCGGTGCAACGTTGCGCGTTGCGAAAGATTCTGTTCTACTGCTGGTTGAAGCAAGTCCATGCGATTCAAATGTGGTGGCGGTGGGACTGAAGACGATTGCGGGCGTTAAGCACGTACACAGCTTGAAGTTGTGGAGTTTGGCGCCCGGCAAGGAGGCGGTTGCTGTACATTTAGCTGTTGGTATGTCTTTCTCAATGTATTGTTTATTAAGAAAATAAATGCTTGTAGGAAGGTAAGATGTTAAAGACAAGATAAAACATCGTAACATTATTTTAAATATTGATATTGTTAAAAAACTGATTTGTACTTTTACATAATATAGTGGAATCCCACTATTCGTAAACAAGCCGTTGTAGGAGACAATACGAATAGCGAATCATTTTTTCATAAGACCACGTAACATCTGCTTAGGTGTTCTATCTCTTTTCTGTCTTATTGCAGCTTGTATTATAACAAGTTTTTTTGATTATGCAGCGATGAAGGGAAACATTATTATTAATAAAATGGTACAATGTTGCACGATGACATGTAGAGTACGAAACCTACAGCACGAGACTGAGATTTCTACCACGTGATGATAAGATGACGCTATTTGTATTACAAATAGCAAGTCAAATTTGATTTGGAAGAGTTGTGTGAATAGCGAGGCGTATGTATAGCGAGTTTTATTGTATAAACGACAAAATTTAAAAAAATACGTATTGAAGTTCCTATTTTACTTATATTTTTTGTAATTTCTGTATCTTCCCTTGTGCTATGCCGCACATTAATCCTTATATTGTATAAAAATATATCTCAGTTTTTTAACAAATGTAATAATGAAAAAATCAGGATTTGTGACCTAAGCGTCGGATCTGGGTTAAAAAAGCAAAGTTAGTTGCCTTTTATACTTTACATTATACAAGCATTCATTTACACAATTTACAATCATTATTTCATTGACTATTAATTAATGAATTCTATTGTTAATTTATTTCAGATGATAACTGTGATAGAGATACAATTCTTAATCAGGCGAATTATATATTAAAGAAGAAATTGAAAATTGTTAGCTGTACTATACAAGTGGAAGGTTACGACCACGAGCAAATCTCAAGCTGTAGTGAATGTCAGCAATTACAAGTTTAATTGAATTTTTTATAGTAAAAATTTAATTTATTAAAGAAATTAATGTTGTCAATTTTATATTGTGTATGTAAATGAACGTATAATAAAAAGTACATGTTTCAATTTAATGCAATCTATTACTTTACATTACAAAATCTACATTCTTATTTAGAGTGTTTTAACGTATGTTTGTTTGTTTGCTTGAAATCTTAAAATTGATTTTATTGCCAATACAATTAGAAATGAGTCATTTATGAATCAACGGATTTTTAATATGAACTAACTAATTTGAATCAAAATGAATCGAATGAGCCGGCTCACCGTACATTGATTCAATTTGAGTTTGAATCCTTGATCGATTCGATTCACGCGATGTTTCTGATGATTTTAATCATTCGTTCATCATTTATTGGTTATGTTTCCGCCGTCAGTAGTTTATTTCGTTCATTTGTTAAATATATCAAAATAATATATTTGTAGAGTTAAGAAAAATTTGAACGGATCTTTAATATCAACGAACTCATTTCAATCAAATTAATCGAATGAGCCCCCTCGGACTTAGTTTGAATTCGACTCCTTGAAGTATTCGGTTCACGCGATGCATTTTATTCGTTCGTTCATAATTTATTGGTTGGGTTACCGTCGTCTGTAGTTTATATCGTACGTTTATTAAATATATTAAAATAATATATCTGTAGAGTTGGGAAAAAAAATCAACTTTGAATGCTTGATATACATTGAAAGAATATTTATTAATTTATAGACTGCGAATGAACGATATAAGTTATAATTAACGAATACAGTTCGTTCGTTCATACACTGATTCATAAAAAACAGGATTACAAAGAACCGAATCGCAAACTGGGATTATTAAAATAAACCAATGTTACCATTGAAGTATATTTAATTAGTTATTCCATTTTTCAAATATTTTCTTTTTTATTGGGTGTACAAGTAAGATCGGTCCGTTTTGATCTGTTTAATAACGCATATGTTTTAAAATATAATAATTGGACAAATTAATAAATGCATTTTCCATCGCTTGCTACTACGACAGGCCAACTTTCAGGCTATTTTCGAATTTCATTTCATAAAAATATCTCATCTTTTGGGCTAATCTAAATTGATAGCCAGTTTTCAATTTCTGTGAACTGATAAGTTATCAAATCGTGTTGTATCTATTGGAATAACTTATAACACAGATCAACAAGAAATGTTCCCTTACTACTTTTTTTTGCCTATTATGAATATTGTCTCACAGTTAACATCAAAGAAACCAATCAGGAATTGGTCAATAAAACAAAATATTTATCATATATTTAAATCTATTGTGTCACCTTCAAAATAGGCTCCTTCTGCAATAATACATTTGCGCCAATGAATAATCCAATCATCAAAACATTTTTTATAGGCATTTTCCGGAATCGAGTTTAGTGAGCGCCACGAATTCACTTTAATGTCGGCTATTGACTCAAAACGCCGTTCTCTCAGTGGCAATTTCAATTTTGAAAAAAGAAAAAAGTCTGCAGGAGCCTTATCAGGAGAATACGGTGGTTGATCAATGATTTTGGTTGAATGTGTTGCCAAAAAATCATAAGTAATTAGCGCCTTGTGAGATGGTGCGTTGTCGTGATGTAAAAACCACGCGTTCTCTTTCCACAAATCTGGCCGTTTATAACCGAATTTTCTTTCTTAATCTCTGCATTACTCCAAGATAATAATGTTTATTTACTGTTTTACCCGCTGGTAAGAATTCTGAATGAATCACTCCGCGATAATCAAAGAAAACTATAAGTTTTTTGTAACATTTTATGTGCGTTACAGCAAGATATTTTGTTTGCAACGTAAAATTTAATGCAAATTCGCTGTTCGATATTTTCGCTCATCGTAAAAATCGTGTCACGCACTTGAAATCGTTTACAAAAATAAGAATTTTAAACAAAGTATACAACATATGGGGCTCAAATTGGAGGTCAGAATAGAAGATAGTGGTAACAATTTAACAACAAATAGCATTTTGGGAATACCTTTACCGGGTTCTTTAAAACAAACAATTTCCGACACTTATTTGACAGAATGTATAGATCACAGACTCAAAATTTGTGTTGGTTAATAATTATAATCAGCAATCTGATCTGACGCATATAGCCAGGAAAGTAAAGTTTCCTATTTGAGCGCTTCCAAAGATTTCTTTACGACTTTTGCGACTTATCGATTTTTTGCTCGTATTGCGGCCCCTTTTCTCGTAATCCGCGACTCAAATGAATAAATTGTAGACTACACCTGCAGTTGTAATGTTGAAATTGCCAGGTTATAGCACCCCATAGTACTCAACGTATTCTTAATGTTGAAATCGCTATTCTTGAATCGTTTAAATCATTATCTACATTATCTTTCAGCTTGAGCATTGCTACCATAACTATTGACAAGTAATTGATGCGTTTCGGCTGCACTTTTCTATCTCTCGCAAATGCTGCTTAGTCAACACAAAATTTGCCATCTCCAAAATAATTAAAAACACGCGTTATGTATGAAACTCAAAATTATGAGCAGTGCGTATTATTGTATGATAAGTGTTTCTGTCTGGTTTTACACTTTTAATTATACATATTGTAAACAATTACCCCCAAAAGGTATCGAGTAAGGTTTATAAAAAAACCGACATTTTAAAAAACCGAGTTTGCAATTTGTTTTTTCTTCAAAACCGATTAAAACAGATTTCAAGTTTTAAAAGAATACAGTAATATTTTCATCGCCAGAATGGTTTCAAATTGTCTAAATTAAGGTTTTTTGAAAATTACAAAACATCTTAACATAAATATGTTTTTTTTGCTTAGAAAATAGGATTTTGGGAAGCATAATACATTTAACGATTTATTGGATGGTTGTGCCATAGAGTAAGGATATATATATATTCTTACTCTATGGTTGTGCCTTTGTTTTCGACACAAAACTGCCACTGATAGAAAAGATACGCTCATTGGCTACTGAACTAGCTTTGATAGTCAGTAAGTGTCTTTAAAAAGTTGTTGCTCCCGTGTAGCATATTTGGCTTAATCAAAATTAATTTGAGGGATTATTTGTTATACGATATAAAAATTAAAAAACCGATTTTTTTGCTGAAAAAAAATCCGGTTTTATAAATTCGTAACATTTGATAAAGAACCGGTTTTGAAAACCGATTTTAAAAAATCGACAAACCCTAGTATCGAGTATCGAGTCTCGCGTTTGTTGAAAAATCTGCCGCTGCGAATATGTCATTAGGTTTTTCCAATCCGTCAGTCCTGAAAATTCCAGAGCTGCACATAGGAGAAGTAAAGGGTTTTCCAATAAGAATGATATGATTTTGTAAGGAGGTAGTATCATGATAATAAAGTTATACCTGTCAGTAGTTGTCATTTATATTAAGTAAATTCTAGCAATTTACTATGATAAACAACCGCTCTAAGAATGTTTGGTTATTACCCAAAAATGTAACAAAAATATTCGTTCTTTTATGAGCACTTTTCGCACATATCGCGAAAACTTTGGTCTAAATAAGTATCCTCTTGTGCTTTCCATTCGTCGCATCGTTGAGAAATTTGAAAGTAATTTTACTTTTCACAATGTAAAAACAACAGAAAGACGCCGAAATGCTGTTGAAAATATTGTTGTTGGAAGAACTGGTGTTGCAGAAAATCCAAATTTATCAATTACTCGTGCTCAGGAGAGAGGACCTAAAAAACAACAACTTGGCAAATTTTACAAAAGAATTTAAATTTGCAAAACACGTAAATTTTGATGTTTTTAGGCGCACTATACTCATATAATATTTTTAGTATAAAGTCGTCGTTAATGAGGGTGTTGGAAAGTAACATGTTGTAAAGCGAGATGTGAGTCATTCGAGTAATTCGGGGCCCAAGGAGGCCCAACGGGGCTTCACTCAATTACTCAATGGTAAATCAGTCACTCGGTTCGTGTGTCGAAAGCATAAAATTCTTCATCAAAATTTGTTTTTGAGTATGATAAGCAGCTGTTATATTAATCGATTATAAATTGATTGATCTGATTCAAAGCAACTATAAATTCATATTCATATTGTATAGAGTTATTTATCATTAAAACGTGATTTATCTAATTCGAAAATAATAAATAGTATAAATCCTTCCTACCAGTAAACAGTTTATTTAAGAAATATAAATTATTTTTTTGTATTGAAAAAGATAATGTTTAATAATTAATGTTAACTTTTTATAAAACGATTAGTCGATTAATTGTAGTTAATAGAATAGGAAGCCGATTAATCAATTAATCGATTTATGCAGTCTAAAAAATCGATAGTCGATTGATCGATTAATTTTTTTAACAGAATCGATAATCGATTCATCGATTATTTTTTTAACAGAATCGATAATCGATTAATCGATTAATCGATGTTTTTATCGATTAATCATATATTTTGCACAGCACTAATAAATATTTTAAATATTTAAACGCATTTCTAGCGATTTTAAAATAATTGATGCATGTTTCCTCTTGCCTCTTGCGATGAGTTATTAATAAATAACTATTGGTATATAAATGGCACATATCAAACCAATTTTAGTTTTCCATCGTAAAAATGAAACTACTTCTATTTTTTGTTTTGATAAGTTTCAAACTTATCTATTGTATGAGTAGCTATAATCTGGATACAAACGGGAGCAGGAAGTGCGTTAAAATACACTCAAATGTTACTAAAAACCATACATTTGTTTCCAATTTTAGGAAAATAGTGATTGCATTACGTCAAAAATATCGGCAACGACAAGCACGAAGGAAACAATTAACAAAACAGAATTGCATATAGAATACGAGATCGGCGATCAATGTCATGCAACGCACGTAGAAATATCATGCTTGGACGACTTATTCAAAGTCAATTTCGAACTCGAGCAAAAGACCATATCGTTTTGGACACACTAAAACGTACCTATATTGCAGGCAGTTGAATTCGCATTCGAGACAAGTGGTATGCAATAAGCCTATTTAAAAAATGAATTGCAACTATTATTTTTCAGAGGGCATTCGTGTAATAACTAACGAGGCTAACGACTATAATAAATTAAAGTTCAAAATTAAATACAATGAAAATCGTAAACTGGACGAAAAGTTTTGATATACAAATAATTGGCAAAGTAAACGATCAAGTTTACAATTTAGGAAATACAATTGCTACTGTAATACCAGATGGTAAATATTCTTAATTACATTACGTCTATAAATAATTGTAAAATGGTTGTATTTAGAATTAAGATTCGTTATTATCAGACGCGGCTACTCCCAGTATGAATTTAACGCAACATTCTATCCAATAAATTCGATTTGCTCAATCCGCAACGCATCTGTATTGTGTGGTGCCGGTGAAATAATAGACGTGTTTTTCAAAAATTATACATCAACATTTCATTTATTTAATTTATATCCGACTATAGGAACGTCGTGCGAAATATTTGTCAGCTTTGATAATTGCGTAGATGGGTGGTAGCATCATCCAGTCAAGACTAACAGTACCATAAGTATCCTGATTCAATGTTTCTCTGAATTTTAAAATATCTGATTAAAAGGGGCAATGGAAGTACGATTGGCTTATCAGAATGAAATTATTATCATTTTTCACTACGATGGCGGGCGAAATTGTCGACGATTATTTTTACTTAGTGTCTGATAATTATTATTACGATGATATTAGAATTCTGTCCGAAAAGCAATGTGGAATAATGTAAACGATATGTTTTTGAAGTTGTTGGGAAAACATTTGAAAACGATCACGTACTTTTAGATTCTAAAACAATTAATATACCACCAGAAGGTGAGCAACATAAAATAAATGCATAGAAAGCAATAACTAAATAATTAGTTCAAAACAAAAATTAATTGTTTATCAAACTTTACAGAACCAATAATAAAAACTAGCAAAGACCTTGCTTTTCATCATGAAATAGAAATAAGTTATTCCGAAGATAATTTATGTATAGCTGAATTGGCTGAAGTCTCATTCATGCACAATCCTAATGTATTAGAATTTGATTTTATGATTAATGTGGGAAAATTGGAATTTAAATGTTTACAGAAAAATAAGGAATACCTGTGTCGTGCATATATTTATGATCCAAGTGATTCCAAACAGTCACTCCTTTTGTCATTTACCACACAAAGTGAGCATCTATATCACCGTCAATATTACTTATAATAATTTATAAATTTATTTGCTTTTAGAAGCAATCGTAGTAAAATCAATAACGCCGAATGAGATTTCGATCAAATTTACGTATGATGGAGAGAGGCAATTTGATGGCTTCTCAATAAAATCTGAAGAATTTGATCTACCAATAACAAGTGATAAAGAGTTGATAATAAAAGATGTGCAGGCTGGAAAAAAATATGACATAAAGCGGTACGGTGAATTGAATGGCAGTCCTGGTGTGATTTTAGGCAGTGAAAAGGTCACAGTAATGACTTAAGATATATAAAAAGAAAAAACACCGCCAACTTGTGATAAACCGCGTTTGCAAATGAACAAAAGTTTTAATTATACTTAACTACTCATCTAATAAATCTCACCAAACCGAGCTAGAAATTAATAATAATTTTGAATACGCTAAATATAAAAATAAAATGGAACGTCGTCCCGGTGCTTGCTTTGAATACGAAACGCGGTCCAGAACTATTTCTTAGAAGCAAAAAGCATTTTTTCTAGATTTTAGATTTAGGCTGTTTGCACAAGGTAAGACTTGGTCTTACAGACGTCTATTAGACGCGGATTTCATTGTGATGAAGTGAAAAAACAAGAGATTATTCCGTTTCGCTTACTTTTACTGAAATATATACAACGTCTATTAGATCAAGTCTTACCGCATCCAAAGACCTTTATTTTATAACGACCTTTTGAAATAACATACATACTATTCTGCTTCATTTCTTTCTTACCAGATTGCTTTTTGTAGGTTTTTTACAATGATAATAAATCACTGTTATTGTTCCAGCAAAACAAATTTTAGCAGTACACCATTGATGTAATTACTTACTTTTAAATGTCTTAATCAAATGTTATTTGCAATCCTAATGTATTATAGCACTTAAAATAAAACAGAATTAATAAATTGTAGAAATCGCATAAAAAAAAAATTGTTTTTTATGTACAGTTTAACTACCTATCAGACAACACTAGCACTTAAATGTTTAGTAGCACAAACTACAAGTTTGCCTTATCACCACTATTATCAAATTATTCACGTAGGTCGATGATCAAAAAGTTACATAATATGTAATAAATATATATATGTGTAGTAAAAAATAACATGTTAGAAATAAATGTCTTTTTGATGTGCATGTTTATTAATTATAAAACATTCTTTCACAAAAATCAATCTATGATGAATTATACTTTGATTTTGCTTCCAAATTCTTTCTGCTTTTCTTCTACAAGACATTGGATCAAATGGGCGAAGTGCATACAAAGCAAGTTGTCATGTTTCAATCCTTTTATACTCTCTAAACACTTGCTCGTAATCTTCTTCATAGTCGTTTGATATTTCTGTATATATTTCTCGGCAAATTTATCAACCTCAAAATTTGTGCCATTGCTTTCCGATAATTTTATAGACATGCATCGTTGAAAGCAGCCTACAGTATACGGGAACATATCATTTGAAGGTACGTTTAACAATGCATATTGGTCAACCCGGCCAAACACATCTTCACATATCGCTTTCGCCTCTTCCACTTCTTGTAAACCCTTACGTGTTAAACCAAAAATCATTACCTATGTGGAAAATAATTAAAACTGAGTATGAAGAGTAATGTTGTATTACTTACCTTCCAAGGCGTCGGCTGGGTGCTGTTATCGCAGCAAACTCCAACGAAAAGCGTGACACTTAGCAACAAAAGCTTCATATTTGGAACTGTAGTCGTATGAACAAAACAACTCTCATTTTATAGACGACATATTGTGCAAATAGCTGTTAAACTATTAATTTTTCACTGTTACAATAAAATCTATTTTTAAAGCAATAACATATTTTGTAATGCAGCCATTTCAATTTTTAAAAATAAATTTGTTCCTTATCATGGGCAACCAATGATAACATAAATGGGAACATGCAGATGAAGAATTATACTTAACGCTTAAATGCATGACTTCTTTATTTTGATTTAATTATATGTACAATTTTTATATATTAGTAAAAATCTAAACATTCTTAGATTATATATACCAAAAATTCACGTAACCCAAAATAATTTTTGAAGTAATAAATTAAAACCATTGTAATATGGGCAGCATTTATGAATTTATTAAAACATATAAAAACGACGTATTCATTGCGACAGCAATTATGTTTGTCAGTATGCTATGGTACAATAAGTATGTTTATAATTTTTTATCAACTTGTATCGTCTAATGTGTCCGTTGTAGTTATCTAAAATAGTTAGTGCAGTGGCGGATTTAATGTTATGGAGCCCTAAAACATTAATAAATTTAGGGGCCCTTAAACTGTATGAAAAATTAAAGAAAAACACGTAAATTTTTATGTTTTTAGGCGCACTATACTCCTATAATATTTTTAGTATAAAGTCGTCGTTAATGAGGGTGTTGGAACGTAACAAGTTGTAAAGCGAAAGGGGAGTCATTCCCAACGGGGCTTCACTCAATCACCTAATGGTAAATCAGTCACTCTGTTCGTATGTCGAAATCATAAAATTCTTCATCAAAATTTGTTTTTGAGTATGATAAGCAGCTAATGCTCCGTTTTAGTAAAGAGCTCTACGTTTTTGTTATATTTTAATCGGATGATGAGTGGGAAGTAACACATAGGTAGTTTCACACCCAAAACGTCGTATTTATCTATACTAATATTAACAAGTATTGGCCTCAATACCGTGCTTTTAATATGTTTCTTCATTCTCAGATTATTATTATTATTCTGTTTATAACAAATGTAAAATTGTTCTGGACAATTGCTATATTTTGAGAGTTTTAACTAAATTATCTTACACTGTGTTTGGGCTTGTGCTCTAGTTTTGTAGTGAAGTGTCTGTTTTATGTCACCCTCGAGTGGTATGGTCGCGATTAGCGTCAACTTTAACGTTAAGGCTGGTGACAGTAAGGGAATTGTTGAGGATGAAAAGTCTGCTGAGCAGATAGTGCTCATTGAACTCCCATCAGCGCATAGGTTGCAAACTTAAGACAATATTTTACCACGTTCCTTATTTTTATATTTCCGCGTTTAGTTTTTTCTTGTTTATTCCTTAATATAAAGTGTTTCGTAGATTTAATTTAATAAATATACTCATTATAAGTTTCATAAATTGTTTAACTCAAATCATCGACATCAGAGATTTCTAGCGGCCTAAGTAGCTGCAAATCATACTCAACATATTGTAAATATATCTTTAGCAATATACATGCTATAAAAAGGTCTTTCTAAGTTTGACAACTGGACTGAGTTACCTTCATAAGGATGCTTTTTACTAGCAGCGCATATATTCAGCCCTTTTTGGCCATCAAGAGGGGTTCAGAGAGCAAAATAGGTATTTTCAGAGGGGCTGAAAAGATAATTAAAGAGTGCAAAGGAATCTAATATTTTTTAAATTTTACTGCCTACAAAAATAAATGCATATTTCATTCAAAAGAATTACTTCCCCAAGTAGAAATTCAACATTGAAAAATATTGAAACACAATATTCAATATTGAATGAACATTGTAACGATATAGGTCTCTATATAGACTCAATATTGAAATCAATGTTGTTTCAATATTGAATTTTTAATATTGAATATAGATTGAATTCAATGTTCTCTCAATGTTCATGTAAAATACAAAAAAATAAAAAAATAAATAATGTATTACAAAAAAATAAAACTAATTTCTAGGCTACTATGCAATTAAGACATATTAAAAAGTAGTAAACAATATATGGATTTCAGTCGGGATTTGAACATATAATAAACTCGTTTATGAAACCACTCGATACCTCGATCTTACCTAGTACGCTATTGTAATTTGTTTATTTAGATACAAAAAACTTATATTATATTCTTATGGTTTCAAGCAACTTGTCTAATTTTATTATCTTCTACAACGTTCAATATAAATTTTACACGCAACAATGTTTACATATATATTTTATGAAAAAAAGTGTATTTCCTGCTATATTTGCGTAAAATCACCTAATTTTATTTATAAAACTTTGTAAAAACTGCAAGAAAAACTAGTATTATATTCAGCCTAAAGTGATTAAAGTGATTACATTCTTAAAACACGAAATATAAATAAGTTAAGTCGTCCATAAAAAAGATTAAAAATTAAGATTCTGTGGCTTAAATTTATTATATGTATTTCCTATATACAGAATACAAATAACTTAAATCATCCATAAAAAATATAAAAATGTAAATTTCTATTTCACATTGAAAAACAACATTGAAACTAAATTGAAATACAATATTGTTTCAATGTTGTGTTTCAATATAGAACATACATTGAAATACAATGTTTTTCAATGTTACCGTAATATTCAATATAATGTTAAGCCAAAATTATAAAAACATTTTAGTCTTATTTAATGAAAAACTGCAAAATATAACGTCTTTTCCCTTTGGTTTTCCCTAATTAACGATATGTTACTATAAAATAATATCTTTTAAAATTTTCAAGTCAAAATTTATTATATTTCTTAAAAATGAAATTCAAATGATTAAAATTATCCAAAAATATTATTAAAATGTGCATTTCTATTCCACGTTGAAAAATAACATTGAAACTAGATTTAAATACAATATTGTTTCAATATTGTGTTTCAATATAGAACCTACATTGAAATACAATGTTTTTCGATATTACTATAATATTCAATATAGATTGAAATTTACAATTGAAATGACATGCCTAAAAAATGTTAAGTCAAAAATGATAAATGTTTTGGCCTAAATTAATGAAAAACTGCAAAATATAGCGTCTTTTCTCTTTGTTTTTGTTTAACTTTAATATGTTCTCAAAACGTGCTGCTTGACGATATTTTACTATAAAATTATATCTTTTAACATTCTCATGCCTTAATTTATTATATTTCTTAAATACGAAATGAAAATAACTTAAATCACCAAAAAAAAAATTGAAATGTGCATTCTATTCCACATTGAAAAACAATATTGAAACTAGATTGAAATACAATATTGTGTTTCAATGTTGAGCCTACATTGAATTCAATGTTGTTTCAATGTTGCCGTAAGAATCAATGCAGATTGTAATATTTAAAATCTTAAATTATATTAAGCTATAATTAAATAAAGTTTTAGTCTTATTTAATGAAAAATTGAAAAATATAGCGTCTTTTCCATTTGTTTGTGTTTAACTTTAACGTGCGCTCAAACCATACTGATTGATGATATTTTGTTGTAAAAATATATCTATTAAGATTCTCAGACCTAAATTTATTACATTTCTTAATTACGAAATACAAATAACTTAAATTATACATAGAAAACATTAAAATGTGCATTGATATTCCACATTGAAAAACAATATTGTTTCAATATTGTGTTTCAATATTGAACCTACATTGAATTCAATGCTGTTTCAATGTTACCGTAATAATCAATATAGATTGAAATATATAATTGAAATTAGAATCTTAAATAATGTTAAAGCATAATTAAAAGACGTTTTAGTCTTATTGAATGAAAATCTGCAAAATATAGCGTTTTTTCTCTTTGTTTCTATTTAACTTTACCGTGCGCTCAAATCATACTGGTTGTTGATAATTTATTGTAAAATCATATCTATTAAGATTCTAATACCTAAATTTATTATGCTACTATGCACAGCATAAAATCTTTGAACTTCTGCGCATACGCACCCTTAAGAAGGCGAGTTATCGAATGGGCAACATGTAACTTGACCCTTTTTTCATGAAATTTCTTACATTTTTTTTCATAACTCGCTTATTTGAAGAGCGGCTTTTTAAGTGTGCTAATATACACGAATATTATAAAATTATTAGCAAACTTAAAAAGCATTAAATAATAAAATATACTCTTTATTTAATATTAATACAGTTAAAAAATCATAATCAAAATTTGGAAAGGGGCCCATAAATACAATTCTACCTTGGATCCGCGAAGGTCTAAATTAGGCCCTGCTCGCAGCTGGAACAGCTGCGTCCCATTCTAAGCGTGCAACCTCTTAAAAACGTGCGCTCTTGCTGACAATGTTTTCTATTCCCTTTGAATGTGTCAGTGATTTATGAGCTTAACGTAACCATACCCCACTTAAGTAACATGCCGAATGAATTTATCAACTTGTAGGAAGATGTAGCCGCGCCGTTTTTGCAATAAAATCATTGTTTTCAACAAAATCGTTGTTTCTATTTCATCGGTTATGATTAGGTTACGTCAACAGACCGAGTTTTATGCCAATTAGAGTATCCCCCCCTTTGTGGGAGTTGTTATAAAATTTTAGAAAAAAGGTCTGTTTCCGTTAAGCCCATAAATTACTGACACAGGCTGCACGCTTAGAATGGGAATTCCGGGCAGCTAGCGAAAAAATACCAGTTTCAATTATATTACTTTTGAAAGTGTTTATATATTTCAAGCAAAAATTATTAGAATATCTTTGTTTCATGTTATGCTAAAGCGAATAAGGCATTCTCTGATTCATAAAAAGGGGCCTGATCGAAAAGAGCCGAATCCCAGAGTCGGATCCTTAGAATCAACGAGATGCAAAGAGCCGGAACATTGAAATGAACCGATTTTCCCATCTCCACCAGCGATCTTGGAATAATGAGATGTTTCACTTTTCCAATCGTAACTTATGTGTGTCGTATCACTATTTGACGGAATATTTCCAAGATGCCAACTATGGAAAGTATGTGAATGAGTACGATGAAATCAGCGATGAATACTTGAATTAAATATTGTTTTTTAAACCAATAAATAAAATAGATACCTAAATCATAATTTCATGTACTTGCTTGTTTATAATATTATTCTACTACGTAAACATATTTTTATTCAAATAAAATACCAAATAAAGGTTTAAAATACTTACGTTAGAGTACAAACCATTTTATACATATTTTTTATCTATCGAAACTAGAACGCAGTTAGCATTAGAATTTATCAAAAGCAAACTAAAACTGCAAAATATTGGATTGAATGGAAAGTATTTCGTGTTTGGGGGTAGTTAGTTTGTTACACACTCTGTCAATAAAGTATCCGGAATTGATCATTTAGAAAGTCCGGTTTGAGATATTGTCAAAATGCTATTTGTTCCTAAATTGTTAATAAAATCTTCTATATTGCCCTGCAATTTGATGGTCATAAAAAAGGCAAATTTCTAGAGTAAGAATACACGGATTCTGCACCATGGTGAGGGATCGTCTTATAAGGCTCCCATTTTCATTGATTTTCTAGTTAATTCCTTAACCAATATTATAAATCGATCATTGCGTTTGTCAGATATGACACAGATACATTTCTTTTTGTGTAAAACTGAAATTAATACTTTGATGTTTTCGATTTCAGCCAATGAAACATGAAGAAAAAAAATTCAGAAAAATGAGTTTACAATATGTTTTGATTATGGGATTATTCGTTCATGTAACATTAGCACGATGCGGTGTTTAAAGTTGCAAATTCGGCAAAAATGGCAAATTTCTAGAGTGAGAATGTACGAATTCTGCATTATAATACTCTTATTATAACCAAATTTCTGGTTAAATACTTGGCCAATATTATAGAACGATTAACGTACTTGCCAGATATGGCGCCAACTAACATTATTCTGTCTTTAAAACTAAAATTATTTCTTTCAAGCACTCGTTTTTAGTGAATGAAAGGTGAAAAAGAGAATTTGTGGCAAGTATTTAAATCGATTCTGGAAAATGGTTCTAAAAAATGTTTTGACAATAGAATTATTCGTTCATGTAATTATATTATTTAAGAAAGGGTTTAATTTGAAGGCGATATCATACATTTGAATGAATAAAAATTATTTTGTGTTTTATTGACAAAATTGCCGATACTTATTTGATAGAGTGTTCTATAATGCATTTCCGTATTTCATGCTACTGTTCTTTCTATAAAAGGTCATCTGCTCTTAAATTTTTAAAGTTATATTTGTTGAATTATACTATATTTAGTGATTTTTATTTGATAACATAGTGAAATTGGGGCAAAATAAAACGCATTTTCGCTGTTTGATGCCTTTTTATTTTTGAAAAGAGAGAAACACAAGCTATAAATAAAAAAATCTATGGTGTATATGGCGAAGGCACCGAAATTGAACATGTATTTCAAAATAAGTTTACAAAATTTCGACTCGGTGGTATGTTATATGATGATTTTGAACGCACAAGACCCTTAACTCTCCATTTTCATATCGCTAAATAAAAATCACTGCATAGTAATTGACAATTAAGATAAATTGGGAAGATGTGTATCCAAATTTTTCGAACAAGCTCCGTATTTTTTATGTTTCAAAGTAAGTGTCTATTTCCAAATTATTCCAGACAGGCAATAAAATTAAAGATTGCAAAAATGACATAAAATTTGCAAAATACTTTACTTATTAATAGTAACTAATAATATATTTATCAAAAAGATAATACATATTATGTATTTTATTATAAAAATTGATTCGAATAAATATTACTTGTAACTGTCTTTGTTGCAAAGAAGATTATTTATATATTATTTTGTGATATCATTAGGACCATCTCATTTAAATATGCAATATAGATTGCAAAATACATAAAAATAAATAAATAATAGTTTTCAATTTGAATAATAATTTTTATAGTTTCAAAATTAATTGCCAAATTTTTATTGCACAAATTATTTACGAGCGTTCTGGTAGTATACAAATACTGTTGTAAACTTGTAAAATATTAGTTGACACTATGTCGTCTGCTGTAATTTTAACAATTACTGCTTGTTTGTTTCTTCTTTGCCATGTTGCGCTATCTATAAAATTCTCGAGTAATATTTTGCAAAATTATTATTTGATTTTGACATTATTACTACTGTTAGCGCTCGCAACATTATACTATTGCAAGTCTACTTGTAGATTCTTCAACTCACTCTTAACTTTATTAAGGGTGGATCACTTATTCCTTGCTTACTTGCGCATTTTGATAGTCTATACTTCCATTATATAGACAACATAAAC
Organism: Adinopsis sp. GC000173; assembly: GCA_030264715.1. Lineage (NCBI taxonomy): Eukaryota > Metazoa > Arthropoda > Insecta > Coleoptera > Staphylinidae > Adinopsis > Adinopsis sp. GC000173. The sequence continues at coordinate 43,896 of JARJDW010001016.1, forward strand.
AATTATTCATTCAAATAAATAATTCAATTGTCACGTATTTACTTAGTGACTAATCACGTGACATTAATAAAATTACTTAAAACGTAAATAAAATATAACTAGTAAAATTGTAAATTATTAATAAATTTCAGTTGCGCTTTATTGGACTGTCGGACTATGGTAAAGAGAAAGTCAAAAGCATTTCGATCCGATATGGGCAAAATGTTTCTGGATTGTTGGAGCAAAGAGGTACTTCTCCATATTAAAAAACGTCCTCTATGTATGTCGTGGCATTATTTAGCCGAATGCAAGATAAACACCAAACACAAGCAGTATTTGAATAAGGACGGTGAAGTCAAGGAGGAGTTCTTAGGGTTACTTTAGGATATTTCAAAATAAATATGATATCTTTGATGTGTTATTTAAATAAAAATACAATTATCATTACAGCATAATAGGTATATTTTTTATGTTCCAAAGTTTATATCTATTTTAAAATTATTCCAGACTAGCTATAAAATAAGAGACAAATTTTTGCGAAATAACATAAAAATGCTAAATACTCTATAAAAATATTAAACTATTTTTGAAATAAAATGAAGCGCATATAAAACAAATAGTTAAGTTTTAACAAAATTATGAAATCCGCCATCGTTTTTATACTTATTGATTGGAGTATAAACGCAGAGCTGAAAGTACACAAAAGGGTAAATGTTAAATTAAGTACGATTAAAAGTTGCAAATTATTAGGTTGGTGCATAATTATTGCGGCTTTTTTTGCGCCATTGTTTTCTTATAAAAATTGGCGTTTTGTTTATTATTTTTTCATAAAAATAATCATTTCTCTTTCACAAACACAATTGCTTACCGAACATCATCTTCATATTGGCCACATTACGCTCAACAACTTTGAGAAAGGTGTGCCTCATCTTCAAAATCCGATGGTCCATCACTTCCTTCTTTATCTCCAAGATTTGTGTCGCTCGTTTTGAACCCCTTAAACTATCTTTCAACTTGATTTAGTTCTCTCGCCAAAAAGTTCGTTGCGATCGCGAAATGACTCTGCTGCCTTCCAACCGCAATAACTATGCACTAACCTAATATTGTACATTTTATAGGCGCGTAATTTTGGTTTGAGCAGAGAAGGTCTTGCGTTGATTGAGAATGCCACCGAGTATTGTGTAGATATATTTGGTAACACCGATGATGTAGATCGTTTATATCCGATGAATGTTTTGTTTAAGTACTATTATGGTTGTTATTACAAATGCATCTACGAGAAGGCTGGGTTAACTAAAGGAAGGAATTTGAATGAAGACATCTATCCTAGTACAATTGCTCCCGAATATTTTCCATTCTTCAATGCCACATTGAACGGATGTTGGACCAGCCAAATTGTGCCGGAGAGAGATGAGAGCTTATGTATTTCATGGTATTTCTTCGATGAATGTATAAATGAACGCAAACGTTCATGTTTAATAATAATTCACTACCTAAAAGCAACAACAATAAACTTAATAAATATATTATATTTTTTAATTTCCTGATTTATTGCTATTCCTCCAATACGAAATTGGGCAATGATTGATACAAAGTGAATCAAATGGAATTTTTTAATGTATTTGTACAGTACAAAATCACACTGAGTGCATTTTCTGGTTAATTTTTCGTAACAAACGTATGTATTGAGTGATTTTCTCCTTGAACGTCAATCTGTAAATGGAAATGGTGGAAAAGTCACAATTTCCATTATCTTGATGTAAAATTACTATTGTAATTTATATTTAGAAATGTTCTTTTTAGGTCTCGATTCATTATTATTTGAACATTGTTTCCAGCATAGCAACAAAATTGAGATAACAAATATAAATAGATTTATAATTGTTAAAATTAAAATGAATGCTGTATTAGCTGTTTTCATCTCAAAACTGGTGTTTTCTATTGCATTGCATCTTGTCGTTCCATTGCATTTTGAGACAAAATGCGTTTGATGTGGGGTTAGTTGCTAGAAACTTTCTTATGCAACTTCTGATTTGCAACTGGATGGAATACAGTACAGTCATTTCGCAATCTCAACAACCTTTTTCACAAAGGGACAATAGACGAAAGACAATTGTGGCAGTCGTTTATGACAATTTATCAGAATTTGGAGGACTTGCTGGTCGATATTGAATCTTTTTTGCTTGTGGAATCGACCGTCTGTCAAGCAAATAGAAATTAAAGAAGAGGGTGATTATGGTCCAAAATAATTATTTACACTAATAGTAATGTGCAGGCCACAAATACAAATTACCGGAACCGAGGCTCGAAAAGGAGCCTATAATTCATTTAATAAAATTAATATTTTATTTACAAAGTAATTATAATAAAATAAAAGCTTAGAAGAAACTTGAAATCTAAAGAATTGTCACTTAATGGGCATAAGGATATTCTGCAAAAATTGTTACAGTATAAGAATGATTTTGCCCTAGTAAAACGAGACTATATAAAATTAATATTCCATAAAAACGAGACGCATAAAATATATAGTTTTATTGCGATATGATTTTGAAAATATAAAAGTTGCGAAGCCATATAAACCCAAAAAGGTAAACTAGACGACATTTTGGTCAAACTTGCATCAACGCGTGCGGATAATGAAGAAACTGTTCCGAAGCCCCATAAACCTAAGAAAAGTAAACTAGGCGGCATTTTGACGAATTTTTATCCTCGTACTGGTACTAGAAAGAGTTTAAACTACGTGGGTAAACCTGGAACGCTTTTTAAAGGTATTGGTATCGGTAATTGCAACCTTGGCATCATTTGTAAAGGTAAAAAAACCTAAAGGTAATCGTCCACAAGAATTACTTGGAAATGACACGCCCATTAAATTTTCTCCACTTCCACGTGGATTAAATATCTAAGCTATGACATAAACTCGAGTGTTTATGAAATTAAATCATATAAATTTTATAATAAAGTAAATTTTAATAACCCTTTTTTGTTAGTCCCTCAGATCCTCAATTTATCAGTCTAGCAGCCGTTTGGCAATCCTATATTGTGTTAGTCTGTTAATTCAGCAGTATATTAGATTGCTAGTCTGTTCCTTTTTTAGTCTGTTAGTTCATCAATTTATTAGTTTACCCGTTTTTCTATTCTTTGTCAGTACATATTAACTTATCTTCCATCGAGTTCGCCAGTCTATTATATCATCATTCGGTTTGTACGTCAGTCTGTTGATTTAGCAGTTTGTTAAATTGTACATCAATTCGTAAGTGTAATAAGTAAAAATTAAGCTGACATTGCATTTTTATAAAATTTCGATATTAACACGTAGAGTACCGTGGTGGGTCAACTCTGTTCACTATTTTAGCAAATATTTTACTTGTACATATATTGGCTGGTGGGTTAATTATAATAAAAACACTGTGTGTCTACGTTGTTTGAGCCACGAAAGGTTGCTTATGTTCAACAAAGTCATATAACACATTTAAAAAAAAATAGGAAATATGTTTTATGGGTCCAACCAACGGTGACCTTAGCGATTGCGAGCCTCGGGACGGTGGATCTTTGCAAAGCCTATTGTTTAGAAGTGGATTTAACCTGACGGAAACTAAGACTTATTATTTTAGTTTAAGTGACCTTATATTTTACGAAATTTTGAAAAACTAAATAAACAAAAAACAGTAGTAACAAAGAAAAATTATAGTTTACTTTTCGACTGTTCTGCCATCACAAATTGTTAGAATAATCTTTGATGAGTACTGAATCAAATGAAGTAAAATATTTATTTTTTTACTTATCACTATTTTTTCTAACGATTGCGTGAAGATTGCCCAAAATATCGAAAGACAAAAAATTATGATATAAGTATGACATTTAACGTTAATGGAACTTAATATTTACAGTATAAATTTGTCACTTAATGACGCATGTATTAGAAGATAAATAGTTAAGTTAAAAGTTAAGTGTTTTGGAGGTCTTGCAAGAGGCACCTAGCAATCGCGCTGCTTGCCACGCTAAACGTAAGTAACTGTACGCAAAAAATATTGATGTCTCCTGCTATTAGCTATCATTCGAAACAATTGAAAGCAAAAAAAGTTGGCCATTTGAGAGAGAAAAATTAATTTCTCATGGTGGCACTCAACGTGCCTTAATGTATTTCAAAATAACAATTATAATTTCCGATAAACAATTTTTATGTTCCCTGCATAAATTATCGTACGTATGCGTATATATTAAAAAAATCTAAACAATTTACAATATTTTGATAAAACACAAAAGAACTAGGAGCATAGTATAGGGCATTTGTGAGCAGACGAGCTTAATTCTTTCGTAATTCGCTGCATCGTGCAATAAGTGAGTTATAAAGCTGCAGCAATTAATTCCATTATTATATGTCATATTCAAAAATGATCGTTTATAATTGCAATTGTGAATTCCCATCAATCTTTCCGCTTCTATCAGAAGGCACGAAATCGATTTAACTTCCGACAATCGGTCGTTATATATGAAACTTGGCAGCCATCGATTTAATAATTTAGTAACATTTCACGCCGGCTGTTTACTGGTTGGCATAAAAGTTGTTTATTTACTAACTTCATACCAATCAAACGAATTTAATTTTATTTTTATATATTTTACTAAAATAGTATGCGTATTACTATCTCATATTATAAATGCCAATAAGTAGTAGCGCTGCGAGCATTGTACGTATTCGCGCATTGACTTCAACGTCGAAACTAATAAGTGTATTTGTGCTTTCTTGCAGGATAAGAAGAAACTGTTACGTATTAAGCACAAATCCCTAACGCCCAACTCGGAGCCGCTTCACAAACGCAAGGATTCAATCGGCAGCACATGTACCAACGGAGGACCGCCGCGCCTGTTTCAACGTTCGTATAGCACGCTCAGTACGAAGCAGCAGCATGAGCCGAATAGCCGCCACAACAATACGCCTACAGTTCCTATCCATACACACGCCGATGGTAGCGTGCATGTTCAGCGCACGCAGCGCGACCGCGACCAGAGTCCGGACAAAATATGCTTGGATCGACGAGGGTTAACCCAGCTGCCCATCATCGAGACGGAGGCGCGTCTTCGTCTACTCTCGCTGCAGCATAATCTCATCATAAATTTGGATAATATGCGAACGCAACGTTTTCCATGTTTAGTATTTTTAGATATCTACGATAATCAAATCGAACGTATTAGCGATCTAGATGATTTAGTTAATTTGAAGGTGTTATTAATGGGCAAGAATCGGTTGCGGCGCATCGAAGGATTGGAGCGTTTACGAAAGCTGGAGGTGTTGGACTTGCATGGCAATCAAATCGGACAGGTCAGCGGACTGAACGAGCTCGCCGAATTGAAAGTGCTCAATCTGGCGGGGAATTGTATACGCATCATCGGTGTTAACGATGTATGTGGTTTGAAGGCACTGCAGGAGCTCAATCTACGACGCAACAAGCTGAAGAAGCTGCTCGGATTTGAGGAGACTATCAATCTGCAAAAACTCTTTTTAAGCCACAACGAGATTAGCAGGTTAATCTTACTAAATTCTTCAAACATGTTTCCATTTATCGATTTGTTTTTAATAACGTGCGTGATCCAATTTTAAAACAAATTACACTTTTTCCCATACATATACATATAAATATAAAAATTTCCGTGCCGCATCATTATTTTAATTAATTTTTTCTTCCAGTATCGACGATATTAGCAGTCTGGTAAAGTCCGCCAACATTCACGAACTCTCCATCGAGAACAATCCGATCACGTTGGCCGGCGATTGTGTTTCGTTCCTCGTCAGCTATCTACCGAAATTGCAGCACATCAACGCAATGCAGGTGACGGATCAGGTGCGTAAAGCGGCGATGGCATGGCGTCGCAACAAAGAAGCGTCCAACGCCAGTTTTATGACACTCGGCAGCGATGTGACGCTAAACGGACGTCGCGAGGAGGTGATCTCGAATGCGCGCACCAATTGGGAGCTGATACGCAGCCAGACCAAGTGCCTATCGAATACGAGCGTGATCGTTGAGCGCGAGATGAATCTCAAGCCTGAGAATGATATTATCTTGACGAAGTTGGTGAAACATCAAAAGATCAAAGCGAAACCCAGACCATCGTTGATGAATCGTTCCAGCTCGCAGGATACTGAAAATACATCCTCGAGTGGTGATCTATTTCGATTACCGCCCATTTTGGTACCGATTGTAAACAAGCTGGAGCAATGTAGTGTTAAGGAGAGCGTATCGTCGAGTGTGAATGCAAACGTTGATAGCTCCCTAGGCACTAGTCACTCGGAGAGTGAAAGTACAAGCAGCGATCTACCACAGCAACCTCAACAACAATCAGAAAACAACACCGACACATCCAGTAATATATCAACAAATACATCACTAACGAATTCGAGTAATAAAGGCAGCGAGAAGAGTAAATCATCGGTTGGGTCGTTCAAATCCAAGCGCAATGCAAAAAGTGCCAGTGTGCAAAATAACAAACAGCAAAAGCCTGGAAGTCGAGCAGCTACAGCAAAACCAAAACGCGCATTTTCTCCTGGTAGTAATGCACCACCACCCAAAGAACGTGAACAAGGTGAGTCTAAAGCTTAATAAACGTAGTGTGTATTATCATTAATAAACTAAAGATGTGGCTATCTGTACATTCGGTATGTATAAGCAATTAGCTATTTATACATAATAGCATGAATACGTAATAGAAGCACTGTGTACATGAAATTGACTATTCTCACTCACAATATGCATACTTTATCATTAATTACAATAATCCGTAAAAAGCGTTTAATGAAATATAAATAGTTTCGTAAATATATTTAGCATATACTCAAAAAGTAATTAGGAGTAATAAACAGTGCAATATTACAAATAAAAAAACCATTATCAAAACTTTCAACATCTTCAATATGATCATTTAAAATCAAAGCATTGTTTTTTTAGAATTTTTTTCCCTCATTAGCGAATTTAATAAAGCTTTTTACACACAACCATATAAGTCAGATTCAAAGCGCCAAAAGCAAAACCACATATGCTCCGAAAGACTGATCTTATAACAGAAGTTAATAAAGCCTAGTCAAGGCCAGGAATAACTATTAATACTTATACAATCTAAACTACACATGTAATTATTGTTAAGATTCTTTTATAAACAAATTTCATACTCATATGATGATTTACATATACATAACTAATTTATTTATTTATTATACTTATGAAACTATTGGATGATAAGTCATTAGTTATATTTTAGAGAAAATTCATTATACACAAATTACTTATTGTAAAAAAATGAATGAATACAATTATTATCAAAATTCTAATTGTAATAAATAATAATAATAATACGAATAGAAAATGACTTATAAATCATACCGCATATATAAATAACCACATTCTAAATTAAAACAAAGTTGTTTGCATGAAATTTGGCCAATTTAAGACACTTTGAATATTTGATGCTTGTTATCAAAGCAACCTTGTTAAAATTTAAAAAAATAAACGTAATAAAAGGATCTTCCATCGAATATAATAAAACCATTGTTATTCGTAGGTGGCGATTATTTAATTGAGATTTGCGGACGTTTTCTCAATGTGTACGGACAAGGCGCGCTCCGCTTTATTGACAAGACATGGTCGGCGAGCAAAGCCAACGATGTCACTACAATCAACTTCAACTACGCCAATTTCAATCAAATCGCAACGATTTTGTGTAAGATCAAGGATCGTTTTCCCCATGCGGAATGTTTTGTCTTTAAGGAGACACACATCCATTGCCTCGGACAGCTTAACGCACTCGCTGAAATACAAGGTTTGACGTCTTTGACGATCAGCCGTGATGGAAATGCGATATTCGAGAAAAAGGATTGGAAGTGCTATGCGTTGTATCGTTTATCACATTGGGGATTGCGTACAATTAACGATGTTCCAGTAAATAATATAAAATAATGCTAAAACAAAAAATATTAGTCATTGTTACTTTTCTTTCAGATTACCGATGAGGAGATACAATTGGCCAATGAGCAGTATCAAGGTTTGAGTGATATTGTCTTCAATTCACTGCCCGACGTCCTACTACAACCACTGCTAGTACGTCTGCGTATTGATGTCAGTACCGCCGAAGAAATCAACGCAAAAAAGTGGCTGATGTCAGCCGATCCAGCATTACGAAGCGTCGTAAGCAAAGAGGCGCTACAATGGAAGAAAACAAATACATCACACGAAGACTTACACCTACGACAAAAAGCACGCTCCCATATGAACGTGCTAATCACCGATATGTGCGACGTCATCAACAAGTTTCGTCTGTTCGAGGAGCGTTGGCCGAGCATTCTAAACGAAATCGTGAGAAATACCTTACTCGACTACACGCAACTAGAAATGCATATGAAACGAAAATTACAGGAATTGTATTAATACACTGCCATTAATAAGCACCATAAAAATTTATTTACATTTACCAAACAGTGAACCAAATAATTCAGTTTTTGCCTCTTCCGTCCAGTGTTGCTCATCAATCGGTCCCATCAAATTCACCAACTTTTGATGCACAACATAGCGAATTTTACGTCCCTTCGTTGCTCTTGTATCAACTTTCTTCTTCATCTTCTGGCGTAGGCTTTGCAATCTAACCCATTGTCTGTTTAGTTCCGCCGGATCGGTGACGGCCGCTGATTTCGCTTCGATTAACTCTCGTAGCAGAGTATGGTAGAAGTCGTCATCATCGAAAATTTCCGAATTGTATACCTCTTGCTGCGTGTTATCGTCGGTCACATCCGCAGGCGGCTCCTCTTCCTCAACACCAATTATTTTATATTCCGAACGTTTTAATTGAGTGCGTTTAATTAATCGCGGCTTATCGTTCAAAATGAAATTGATTTGGTTTAGCGCTGAATTTGCTGGCGTTGTTGATTTTTTTCCAGATGCAATTCGTGTTTTTTCATTCCATTTCTGTATTGTTGTGTTTCGATATGGTGTATATGCATCAAACATCGTTTGTACTTCGGTCTTTAAGTTCATCTTTTGTTTCTTTTTCGGTGGCGCTTCATCTTCGTTTCGTTCATCCGATTCGGGTTCCGGGTCGGTATCGCTTGGTATTTCCTCATCATCATCATTCCTAATTTTTTTATTAGGTTTCGCTCCACCTTTAAGCAGCTTCTTTGTGTCCGGAAACTTATTTATACATAAACTTTGTAGTTCAATTAATTTTCGTAAAGTATTACTTAATGTATCTTTTGTTTTAGCCACCTTGCTAGTAAATTCATCGTTTTCTTTAAATTCCTTATAAGTCGTGTGTTGCGGAAATTTATTTGATGCTATTAGACATTTTTGTAGCTGAATACGCATTTCCACTAAGTGTTCCCATATGTTTAATTGATTCCTAACGCAAATACCTTTATTAGTCTCTGCGGATTTATTTTCATCTTTCAAATGCTTGAACTTGCTATCGTGTTTTCGATTATCCTCTAAATGATTTCCTTCGCCATCGTCATCCCTTTTATAATCACCGCCATCGTCCGATCTTTCACCAGTCTCTTCTTCGTCATCTAGTTCATCATCCTCCTCTTCGTCATCTAGTTCATCATCCTCCTCTTCGTCACCTATTTCATCACTGTCTTCTTCCTCAAAACCATCGCCACCAACACTATCGTCTGATTCTGAATCTGAGCCACGCAAATTTTTCCTGCTTCCCCCTTTACCAGCATAGCGTGGATCTTCCTCATCCAGCAGCGTAGCATTTTGTCTACGAAACTTGCTTGGGAATAAATTATCAACATCATCTTCATCACCTTCCAAATCCTCTTTCTCAACAACTCTCGCTCTTGTCTCTACATTTGTTTCTTCTTCTGGTTCAAATGTAGGCGCTGTATGTAATAAGCCAGCGATTGTATCGCTTAAAGATGTTGATTTCTTGCTCATTTTCACTATATTTATAACGTTTATAACCTTAAACTTCTCACATGGGAGTTGTTATGCAGTGGTAATGTAGGTAACTGCAATAGTACCAATAGTATGACAGTATAAACATACAATAGAAACAATAGTGATTAAAGTTCAGCTATTGTCCGATAGATGGCGAACAAGCTTTCCTATAAAAATATGAATCTATTTTTTTAACAGAAACCAATACAATTTTAATTAAACTAAGTCTATTAATAATTATGATTAACCTATATAATCATTTTCACAAAATTTTTATAGAAAATATTTATTTTTACGAAATTTAATTATAAAAAACAATTGTTTATATGTTTCCTTTTACTTACATTTAACAAAATTAATTAAAAGTTACTATCTTACTATTCAATCTCTATTATGCCTAATTTGTTTTTTAATCGAATTAATATTTAATTTCCATTAATAGAAAAAAATGCGTGTCTAAATAAGAATCAATTAAAGTGACATTATTGGAATATTATTAAACATTATCAATAATAATGATATATAAATTAAGACAATGTAATTTCAATTTAATTGCATTTAAACAAGCAAGGGTAAATCAATTACTTACCCCATTGGCGATATCAATGCGCAGGGCAATTGCATTGTTGTGAATCGTGAATGTTTTATTCAACAACTAGAACAACTAGAAAACAAGAATGATAATTCAAACAACAATAATTATCATATATTAATGCAACGATAAAATCAAAGCAGCTTAAACGGTTTTTAATTAATTATGATTAATGTAAAAAAGTTTTTTGTTGGAAAAGTGTTCAGATAATTAATTACAAAAAGCGATAATAACGCTTCGTTTCTTTTCATTTTTTTTTTGTTACGCTGATAAGCTATACTTATTTTATTTTCCGAATGGGCAATGTAGACAACCCGAATAACACGAAACAGTTATTATTAGGCAACTGAAGGAGCAGAAGTATGCTTGAATCAAAACAAATTTTTGTTCGATGCAAAAAAATGATTAACGAGCTTTTTAACCTTTAAAATCAACAAAAACAATCATTTATTAAACACGCGCTCGATTACACATCCACATCTTTAACGATTTTCGCATTATAGCGCTTCAAAAACAAAAAATTCATGAAATTGATTTTGTAAAATGCTCATTTGGATGTTTTACAAGAACACCGTACGCAGAAAAAACGAGATGCGACAAGTAATTTTCGAATGAAATTTAAAAAAAATAACAAGCATCGTATAAATAATATAACAAATGATCATAAACAAAATAAGCGATATCAGAAATGTGTCTGACCTAGTAGGTCATCATCTAGTAACTAAGATACCTCTTAGCGTTATATAAAATGATTAGTCGTTAATTGATAGTGCGCCCGATTTTATTTATTTCACACAGACAATTTTGCGGATGTTTCTCGTTCTTAGTGACAACAAACAATTGCCGATTGAAAGGTAGGTGGTATACGTAATTCTATGGATAATTATATTTTTATTCCAGTATGAATCTTGTTTGCGCAATCAAAGCAAACCATATGCAAGCAATAAACTATTCGTTTTGGCATTTATTTTTATTTCGATATAATTTAATTGAATTTATTCTATTCCCATTTATTTATATATCTATCTATCTACGAACATTTTTGTATGCGATTGGCACGTGGGCGCCCACCAAAAGTGAGGTTAAATGTGGATCTGATCGTGTTAATTAATTAAACCTAGCATATATATATACATCTACGATATATATGTAGCAGGAGTATATATCGTAAATGTGGTTTTGGAAAATCGATGGCATTTACAGCAAACGTCGACGAATGGGATTAAAAATAGTTTAATGAAGTTTAATGATCGTGAATGTGTATTAAGTTGTTAATTAGCTGACGACTTGCTAAAAATAAGTTATATGTGAATGGGAAGAGTATTAGGCGATTTGTGCGCGGTTTGCGGGAAATTATGCGGACGTGGTGTAATTGTTAAATTTGCTAAGAATTCTCGGCGTTGTTTTGTAATTTGCTCGTAAAGTTAGAAAATTGTGACTGATAAACTTCACGATTTTAAATTTCTTATAGATTACAAATTAAGTGTGCCAATTTTTTCAAAATTGCTAATAAAAATAATTTATAGGCCCACTTCAACGTACATAATCAGTTCATAACAATTTTGGATAAGTGAAAAGAAATTGTAAATTTTAAATCGAATAATCCATAATATTTGAAGATTAGAAGATTTTAAATCGACATGCCAAAAATATAATATATAAAAAACGTTTTTAATTTAATTTTAATTTTAAGAATGACTTAAAGTTCACTAGTATTGCGCGTTGCAAATTAGATGCTTTTAAATGATACCAAAACTTCTAATAGGTAAAAAAGAATTAGTGGTCCAGCTTCAACACCCGTATAAATACAGTCAACGACAATATTGCAAAAGTGGTAAAAAATGGTGCAAAACCATTGTAGGTCAAATATTGAACACAATTTGGAAATTTTTTAAAAGCCTTTATGAGCTCTAAGGAAATTTTACTTAGATACATATTTTTCAAATTTTCAACAAAAATGGTATAGACAGCATCAATTGCAAACTATGCGTTTCCAACCGACAATGCCAAAAAATTACAATTTGAAAATTTTACTTTATTGACATGAAGCGTTTTTTGACACACGCCGTCTAAGATTCTCAGCTACAGTATACAAATTTGACAAAATTAGATTAGATTAAAGCCTGAAGATTACATGCGTTTGTTATTAACGTACATTAATTCTCAACGACGAGGGTTTTGATTAAAACAACACGTTATGAAGTATCAAGAATATGTTGCATTTAAATTAATATCTTGGAAAGTATTTGATCACGCCTTGAATATTTTTCATCTATTGCATGTCTTATTAAAATGATCTGTCAAAACAACCAATGTATAGAAATTGGAGAAAAATACATCAGATGAAAACCTGAAGACTACATGCGCACATTCATTCTCAGCGACTAGACAGTAAAGGTGCCAAAATGGAATATAATGAGGAAATTCGAAGGTGGTAAAGTTTTGATTGAAAGCAAACGTGACGCAACATCAAAAACATGTAACATTCATATTAATATCTTAGAATCTTTTTGATCGCGCCTTGTATATTTTTATCTGTTGCATGCATGCTTTATTAAAATGATCTGTCAAAACAACCAATGTATAGAAATTGGAGAAAAATACATCTGATTAAAACCTGAAGACTACATGCGCTTGTTATTAACGCATATTAATTGTCAGTGTCAAGACAGTAAAAGAGCTAATATTGAACATAATGAGGAAATTCGAAGATGGTAGAGTTTTGATAAAAGCGCACGTGATAAAGTATCAAAAGTTTATTGCATTTATATTAATATCTTGGAAACTGTTTGATCACGCCTTATATGTTTATCATCTGTTGCATGCCTTACAATTAGTAAAATGATCTGTCAAAGCAACCAAAATATAGAAATTGAAGAAAAATACATCAGATTACACTACATGCGCTTGTTATCAACCTATATTATTTTTCAGCGACGAGACAGTAAAAGTACTAATTTGGAATATAATGCAAAAAAGCACACGTGTATGAAGTATAAAAACTATGTTGCATTTATTGGAAACTGTTTGATCTCGCCTTGTATATTTTTCATCTGTTGCATGCCTTATTAAAATGATCTGTCAAAACAGTATCACATCATAAAATTTGAATAAATACATAGTATAAACAGATTCGCAGAAAATAAATGATTCTTATTCAATCGCACACTTGTTTACATTTTACGAGTACGAGATTGTAAGACGACGACGATGTAAACAAGAAGTGTGATGCGATCTATGTCGTCGTCGTCGTTTTATTTTTTTACATTCCTCCAAATTGGCATGGAATTTATGCGAATCGCAGATTGACGACAATACATTGCTACAATGTTATAAACACAGCAACGATTCGCCTTTTTCCAATTAAATAATAATTTAATTATTTCGAAAGTTTATGCGCATAACGAAATTTTCGAAACGTCGACCCACACAGCAAAACTATCTCAGAAATTGCAAACCGAAACATGACAAAAACAATGCACAAACAAATCGAGTAGCAACAGCAGCAGCATAAATTACGATAGTTTCAACAATTATCCCTCGCGGGTTAATTGCAGCCGCTTAGCCCGTGGAGCTATAATTAGACGTCGATGGTGTGTGCGCTGCCGCTGCCGCCGCTCTCTCCGCTCGATTCGCGAAAAATCCAAATTTTATTAATACTAATTCGACCGCAAATATTTATTTTAAAACTAAACTTCTAGGTACTAATCAACTAAATCACCCACGGGCGCGCCGATTAAATTCTAATAAAATACTAATATTTACACGGGCAAATATCATCGCCAATTAATACACTTTAGTTAGATTATGGAAAGCGTTTCGATGATAAGTGAACGGACGACAGCAATGATTTATATAATTTTTAGCCTCCAAAAAAAGGAAATATTTTTTATATCCGGTTTGTCTGGATTTGTATTATTAACGGATTACCGTATGATTTTTTTATTTTAGGTTTGATTTATTGTCTTAGATTGTAATTTAGGTGATTTTATTTCATTTTTTTTAGACTATGTCGCTTCTTTTTATTTTAACTATAATTTGGATTTTATTGAGTATTTTACAAAATTTTTACAGAATAGATAAGGTTACGTTTTATGAAAACTATCTCACATCGTTAGGCAGTCAAAATTATTTGCGACCAAAAACATTCGTAGATCTTTAGATAAATTGTAGTCTCATAGAACAAACAAGATTTTTGTTGTTTTGAGTTAAAACATGCATAGATAATAATTGTTTGGGAATTACGTTACTATTTTTCTACTTTAAGTTTGATTAATTGAATTTGCATTAGATTGCAATTTGGATTTTGGGTTGCGTATTTGGCAATTGAGCTAGAAGAACTTTTGCTTAGTAATTTTCAGGTTCTTTCCGTATTATCATTTTTTAAAAATGATTTACAATTATTTAGACCCAAAATTATTTATGTCAAAAAATATACCCATCTACACCCACATATCTAAATTTTAATCCCAACAAGAAACAATTTTTTTCGCCTTACATTAGAATATAAATAGGAAATGTTTCTTGGAGATTACGTTATTATTTTGTTCATTTTATTTTAGAATTGATTTGTTGATTTTGAGTTAGAAGTCAATATTGGATTTTGGGTTTTATTTACTATTTCGGGGTTAAACTTCAATTTTTGCGTAATAATTTACAGGGTTTCTTTGGGGAGCGCAAATTATATGTAGTAGTCATTATACATAATTTTTAGCCCCCATGGAAGAAAAAGTTTTTCACCGTCTTAGACCAGTGGATATATGGAAAGGTAATAACTTTTTGAGCCTTTCGTTAGTATTTTGTTAACTATAGATTATAGATTTGATATTTTGAATCTATATTAAATTAAAAATTTAAAGCGTAAATTATTTTTTTTTCATTATTTAATTTACTGCTCTTGGACTAAATTATACTTTTTGCAGAGTTGTTTATAGGGGGGTCCGGCCTCATGGCACAATTTGGCAACAGACAACACACAGCTCAGCGATAAGCCATCTCGGCAATCAGCTAATCTGGTTATGAGTTAACTCGATGATGAGTTACTTCGACACACGTTACTACGATGTCAGGCCAATTAGACATTGGTCATTTTCGCGTTGCTGACTTCAACCTCAGACCCATTTTGATTTAAACTCGTTACTTAAAACTATCCTTTCATTTTTTGGAGTTTTACATATTTGCATATTATAGATTTCTACATATTTTATACTTATATACTATGAAACAAAAATTGAAAGATTTTAATTTTATCTAATTGCTTTTGAAATAATGATGCCTAGTTAGCTGTTACCGAGTTGCGTAGTGCCCAAGTGATCCAGACCGGTTAATAGAGTTTCTTTAGTATAATCTTTTTTCAAAAATTGGGTTACAATTTTTAGAAACCAAAATCATTTAAACACTAAATATATTTTGCTACCAAAATTATGCAATGTAAGAGTTTCATCTACATCCATGGCTATAAAATTTACACGCCACTGATTCGCACTCTTCCCAGTCAGTCAATGTGGGGGTAATCAATTAATGCACCAAAAAGCGATGGCACGTCAAGCAAACGACAAAACAATTCAACAAACAGAAAAAAAAGAACAAATAAAACATATTTTATTCGTAAATTGCAATAGATAGATGATAGATAGCGCACGCGTCGTTAGTACGAAACGTCGTCGTCGCTGCCACAAACGCCAAATTGCGCGCACCAAAAGACCCCACATTCAAAACTTCGTCGTCGCGACGCTCGCACACTAGCACCAACATTCGCGTCCTTCGTACGTACATTACGCGCAACAATTAGAAAAGTTTGTTTTTTTGCGTTGACGTGTGATAGACATACAAGAAGAACCAGAATGGAAACGTGCGCGCGCGTTTTTATTAGATAATTATCGTTCGGGTCCGACTCAAAAAAAAATATATACATATATATATCATAAATTCGTCTTGTGGTGTTTGTGTGTATATGTGTGTGGTGTGCGTGTGTGTGATTGTGTGCGAGGAGCGCGCGCGATTGTGATGTAATAATTTAGGTATGTGTTAGCTGGTAGTAGTCGTTTTTCTAGTCGATAGACTTTCGATTCCATTCACAAAAAAAACACGGTGCGAATTTGATTGTTGTGATACGTGTCTCGATTATTAATATAAGTTATTTTCGCATTCAAATTAAATATTATTAAATTGCCAGACAATTGTTTTTTTCTTGACGAAATGAATGGAATCAAAGCATGCGAGCGATTGACAAGCGCTAACAATATATTATTATAATGAAACTGTAAGTATGTATATCATCAAAGAAACAAATGAAGAAGAAATAAAAAAGTTTTTTAGTTTATAAATAGAACAAATATATACTCAACGCACAAGGCAATTACATACGCATTGCGTCGCTCTTCGCCTTAATAAATAATATATTGATGATAACAATAAATCTATCGATGAATGCCAATCGTTGAAATTTCTTCTAATAATCACACATCGTAAAAATTGAGGTCAACAACTAATTATTAGATCGCTCACAATTAAATATAAACAAAAAAATGTTTTATGTTGTTGTTATATTTGTCACGTTGATTACTAAATCGCTAAGAATTGTTTTATTAGTACAATAGATTAATTGCTATTCACCCGTCTTATCTCGCTTCTCAGTAAATCAGTGTAAAAAAATTGTTGATTGATCTAAATTATTCGTGAAATATTAATATGTCGGTCTGAAAGAATTCTGCAAATTAAAGTTAAATTGCCAGGCCACTAAGGGCTGTTGAAAACGGTCATAACTTAGTAGTCATGCCAATTCATTAATTGCTTACATTAATTTATTTAATATTCTGTCTGATTAATTTGGTGCAAACTTTTAATGTAATTAGTTGATTGATCTAACTTATTAACATCTACATTTTGATAGTAATCGAAGTCTAGATGAATTAAATAAATAAAGGTATTAAATGTTTAAAAACTTTTTAAATATCAAAAAAATTATAAATGTTTGGTAAAATTTTTTTTGAAAATCTTGTTAAATTAAAATATAGTTATCTATAACTTATTAGCCAACACAATACATTACATTCATTTGTTTCTTTTTTATTTTAATCGGTGCAATATTCAAGGAGAATTAGTTGATTTATCTAACTTATTAACATCCACATTTGGATAGTCATGGAAGTCTGGATGAATTAAATATATAGAAGTATTTCATGTTTAAAAACGTTTTAAATAACAAAGAAAATTATAAATGTTTGGTTTTATGTTTTGTGGAAATCTTGATAAACTAAAAAAAAAACTACTCCTATAGCTTATTACCCAACATAATACATTACAATAAATTGTAAGAAGTTCGTTGCATTCACTTAGTGAACCATGTTAATAGTTGTTTAAATAATTTCAAAAAAAATATTAATAGAAACACAAGGCATTAGTTCACAAATACGTGTAGGTATATTATATTAATATCAATATCGATATTTCCACCTTTCGTTCATCATCAGAATACTGAAACAATTCTATACAAAACTTACTTTAATACTATTATTACAAGTACAGTAAGTTTTGTATAGAATTATTTCAGCATCCTGATGATTAACGAAAGGTTGAGATATCCATATTGATATTAATATAATATATTTGTGAACTAATACCTTGTGTTTCTATTAATGATTGTTTTTGAAATTATTAAAAAATACATTACATTCATTTGTTTCTTTTTTTATTTAAATCGGTGCAATATTCAAGAAAAATTACTTAATTGATCTAAATTAGTAACATCGACAGGGGGGTGTTGTGTAAAATATTTGAGGCCAGCGAAAAGAATTCTTGGCGGATTTGAAATCGCTGGCTGGCAATTTCCGTTGTAGGATATTTATATTTTTTTTCTTTTCTATGGACTCTAACGCTGCTAAGTCTACGGATTGAATTTCTTTTTTTGGAGCTGGATAATCTTGAAATGATAAAAATGTAGGAGGGGTTTAGTTGGAAAAATGCATTTACCTATATATTGTACTAAGAAGCGCAGAGAGAGTTTAACAAAAGAAACTGGTAAACAACATACAATAGAACTATTGAGTTTATAGTATTTAAATTTCAATATTTATCTCTATTTACTGATTTTAATACATCTTTGAAGTAAAAAATAGTAGTCGTTTTAAATAAATATACAGAATAAAGTATTTAAGAAAAAAAGCAATGTAAAAATGAATTATTCATTTGATTTTATTTTCGTTTAATTATTTATCAGTAATTTTGCAGCAAACAAATTTATGTAAAGCAATTATGTAAGAAAAAGATAAGAGAAAGTATTGTAAAAATTGAATTATTGAGTTGATGTAGTTTACATTGGATTATATAGTGATTTTAGATCGTCTTTACCTTTTTCCCTCTCAGTGATTCAAATAAAATTTTGAAGCAAACACTGGTAGGTTCGGAAAAGTATACAAAAAGAAAATTTGGAAAAGTAACATGAAATTGAATTGTCTAGTTTACAATATTTATATTTGATTATAAATCAATAAAAAAATTGTCGTTTACCTTCTTCTCACTCTCAAATAAGAGATTGATTTAGAAAAATGTACTTACAATTCGTAAAATAAGTATAGAGGAAAATTGAATTAAGTATGGATTTGATTTTTCTAGTGGATGATTTTTTATGTCGTCGTTTACCCTCTTCACTTTCTAAAAATTTCAATAAAATATTGCGACAAATAAATATTTGCTCCATACATATTATAAATTAAATCCAAAATGTTTTACATCCTTTCATCAAATCACGATTGTTTACGCATATTAATAATATTGAATACCTCGCCGGGGAAAATATTGCCAAATATTGTGTTTATACAATAAATAAAACAGTATTATGTACATATGTATTGTATATACCCAAGTTTTGTTTACTGTAGCCGTGTATCTATAAGAGCGCAAATTTATTAGCTCTCAAGCCATTTTTCTTAATTAATAGTTTGATGCGAGCTCAAGTAATTTACAGTTTCATTACGTTTAGTACTAGTGTATAATTAAGTAGCAGGCATTATTACATCGTGCAATGCAATGCAATTTGCGTATTTATGCGCCGACAATTAGAAAACTATGCGCGCGAGCAAAAAATAGTTGCACTTGATGATTGGCTGATAATTTATAGTTTGATCGACAAACTAGTTTTTTATGTGAAATTACTTTATCATTCAACCTTTTTTTTATTACGAAACATTACAAAGCGTTTATATCACATATTATCTAATAATTCCAAACATTATTAATTTATATTTTCAATAAATTTTTAACCAAATCTTAATTATCTAGAATTTTTTTTATTTTGTAATTGATATTCAAACAATTATTCTTAATTTGTAAAGGTGTGAAAATATGACAAATATTTAATCATGTTTAATTGCAAAATGTATGTAGGTATTATTAACAAAGAGCAAAAAATTTGTAATAATTCAATTAAAATTCACTTTGAGGACACACCAAAATCATAAATAGACAAAACCAAAATTAATAAACATTTGGACTTTAAACATTTAAAATTTTGTATTCATTTTTGTTTCTATAGGTTTGTCTATTTATAATATTATTTGTTTAATTTTGGATTTATTTAGTTGTAATTCTGAAGATGACCTAATAAGTCGAAATATAATCAACTACAGTCTAATTTCTATATTTGTGAATCCTCTAAGTGTATTTTTATACAATTATTTAATAGTCAACAATGGTTCACCAAGTGAGTGCAATAAACATCATAAATTTTATTGAAACATTTTACCAAGAGAAAATAAAAAATAATGTAATTGGATAAATTTCTCTATTGATTGTGTTTTAGATTTAATTACGTTAGTATTTTTAATTATTCTATTTAAATTTAAACATGTCTCTGAACTTAACTGCGCTCAAGGCTGTGTGTTCATTAACAAAACTTTTTGATGTAATCTACCAAATTTATCTATTTGTATTATTATAACGCCATCGATTCAATTAATGTCATGTCATACTGTTAAAGTCATGCACCCCTATTTTTAGGCATCCATATACATATGTATACTTTACCCGATCGTAAAATACAAATACGTTGAAAAGTTGTAAAATCGTTTTCAATGTTCGCTCTGAGTGAATAATTACATAATAAACAAAAAAATTGTTTCACCTTTTTTTTTATTTCTTTATTATTTATAGGTATAGTACATTTATGTAGTTTGTTCGGGCAATCGATTTCTGAATGGCACTCGCATTTTTCTGACGCGAGTATTTATGTGCGCCAACAATATTACAAAAAACTATATCTATATTGCACGAAAAAAAAAGTTATTAAATAAAACAAGTTTTTTTGCTCTGTAATCGTTGTTGTTAAGGCCGATCAACTTTACAATAAAAATTAATGGTTTTTTATTAACAAAAGCATGATTTTTTAAACAAAAACTGATCTACGTTGACTAGGAGTTTAGAATAATCTGTAAAATCAAATATTGGCTAATAAGTCAATACCTTATTTAAATATTGCAAACTGCGTTAAAGATAATTTTGTTTAGATTGATGAACTTTACAATAAAAGTGAATGTATTTTATTTCTTGTGAGCACTTTACTAACAAAAGCATTATTTTTAATAAAAAAACTGATCTACGTTGACTAGAAGTTTAGAATAATTTTTAAAACAAAATATTGGCCAATAAATTAATGTCACTTTTAAATATTGCAAACTGCGTTAAAGATAATTTGTTTAGGCTGATGAACTTTACAATAAAAGTGACGGTTTTTTTGCTTCTTATACGTACTTTCCTAGGAAATGCGCTATTTTTTATAAAAAAGACAATCTACGTTTTATTTTGTTAATAAGTCATTATTATAATGATTTACCTACGTTATTTTAATCTCGTTCTGTTTTTTCTACAAAATTTAAAACTAATTTTTATGTTAACAAAAGTGAACATTTTCGACAGCTGTAGATATACATTTAATCGACGTAAATAATTGAAAAACGGCTTAGACTATCAATTGTTTTATGCAAAATTGATTTTCTTTACCCTTTTTGTATGAAATGTTGGTGAACAATATTTATGCATGGCTGGTCACCAATTATAGTAAATAATTAACTGTTTGTGATGCTCTTTTTCGTTCTGATTTCAATTGTCCGGCAGATCAATTTCTGAATAGAGTTTTCAGCGCGCATTTTTCCTTTATCTGTCTTTTATCTTTTCGTTTAAAAATATGGTAAGAAAGCAATTTCAACTTTTTCCTTTGTCGATCAGTATTTTTTTATCAACGCAAAACTTTTCCAGCGCGCGATGACGGAAATTAACACGAGGCGCGCATTTTTCGTCTATTAAATTGAAGTTAACACAGCCACATTTAATTAAATCATTAGATTGCAATTGATAACATAATTTATTGGCGTATCGTGATCATCGTTGTAATAATGAAAAAAATAATAAATAAATAAATAAAATTGATCGGTGTATTTAATTCCTTGCACGCCATTTCTCATAACAATTCGATTATCAACAATTTTTAATCAGATTTGCGCGCTGCAATTTTGTTATATTATCCAATTCAGCTGCAAAAATATATAGTAGAATAGTGATTTTCAAAAAATCATATTCGAGGGGACTAAAAATAATTATAACTATTCTAATCAAATTAATTATGTATCAAAATATATTAATTTCGCTATAAATCTGTGATATATAATTAATTTTTATTCAATTTGTATCTTTTAATACAAAATTCCCAAAAAGTTTGAAGAACACTGGTGTAGACTACGTACTGCATTTGTTTGGCTGTGTGAGAAATCGCAGCGAAATAAACAATGCGCCGAATGCGTGCGACTTAAATTGGAATAAATCGTATATAACAAAATAGATGACCCTTTTATAGTATAGAAACATTCAATGCCATATTAATGTGTCTGTATGTGTGTGTGTGTGTGCCAAATAGAAGGAACACAGTAAAAATCGCAACCGCAACAACCTGCTGTTGTTGTCCTGCGCACAAAAATAAAATACCATGGACAAATTTGGTGTTGGATTTGGATGCAATGTGGGCGTTTACCGGCACAAACATTTTCGATTTTTTGTTTTTTGTATACTGTTTGACCTTAGTATTTAAATTTCTTTGACCGTTTTGGAGCCGTGATTAATTCCATCAGCAAACAAATTTGCTTCAACGAATCGCTGCTGATGAAATTATTTTAGCTGCCTCATTATAATAATTTGTGCAGCCTACGTTCCTGGATCGGCTGGGAAAAAAAGGGCGGCCGGAGGATGATGTATAAATTGCCTGCGAGGAATTTGACTACCTGCTAAGCGTTACAAAATGCGATATACAATCGTTATTTATGCTTGGTTAAAATTTGATATGATTTTTCAATAAGTTTAGAGTTTTTAGCGCTCTTAAGAGATAAATTTTATTGCAAATTTTACAAAACAAACAAAAAACATTTGTATTTTTAGTGCCCCAAACTATGTAATAATGATTGTAGGACGAATGAGAACGAGATGATTGAGACCGGGCGATTGAGACCGGGCGATTGAGACCAATATTTTTATAGATTATAAATATTTTATTGTAAAATTGTTATATTTTAATCATAATTTTAATATAAATAAATAGGAAAATTACTGCCTTATTTGTAACGACATTTTTTTACAATAATTTCTACTTAACGATCTCATTTTGTCTGATTCTCTTTAGCACAGTCTTATTTATCCTCGGTCCCAATCATCCAAAGTTTCGTTAATTTATGGTCTTATAAGTCTACGGTCCCTAACATCTGTGGTGTCAATCATCCCGGTCTCATTCGTCTGGTTACCGTATTAATATCTTCACTTAATTTTAGATGAAGTTTAATGCCAAAATTATTCATTTAGCAAATTGTAAGACTGCAGTCACTTGGTAAACCATGTTTATAATTTATTTAAACAATTTAAATAAATAAAGCAATACTAGGTATAGTTCACAAAATTTTGTAAACTAGCATTTCACGTCTCTTAACTATTTAATTTTTCTTTGCGTAAAATTTTTTGTGATTTTATTTAATTTTTGGCATTTTTCATTTATACCTTCGTCAAAATTGATTAAACAACGTGAAAAACGCAGTTACACAGGATTTTCAATCAATAATGATGAAACTCGATTAAAATTTTGATGAAAAATGAAGAAAGATGAAAGAAAAGACGGAAGAAATTGAGTACTAGAAATTACTAGGAAAAAGTTTTTAAATTAAGCGTCTTTAATCCTTGAACGCTTATTAGGGTCGCATTCCTCTGCACACAGTGCAACAATTCCTCTTCCGACGATACATACAATGCGCTATGTGTGAAAAATGAATCAAATGCAGTAAATTTCACAAATTTTTAATGCTATGTATGCACATGATGTGTACTACGAAAAGCACCTAAAAATTTTATTAATACAGATAAATTTCAGCTAAGAAAAGTTATTATAATTAGATTGTTTAGCAACAATTTACATCGTCCTTTTTTGTAAATTAGAGCATTACACTACATTATAAAATTTAAAAAAATTTAAATAATTAAATATGCAAAAGATAGTTTCCAAAAATTGTGTAACGAGACGCCTTTTAAGAAGCGAATTAGATTTGCATGAAAATATTTTAAGAAAATTAAAAATATATTCACGCAAAGAAAAATTCATTGCAAATTAAATGTTTAAGACACGTGGAGATACTAAATATATAATTTGAGCACTAGAAGTTAATAGAAAAAAGTTATTAAATTAAGCGTCTTTAATCCTTGAACGCTCATTGTAGCGATTCCTCTTTCGACAATACATATAATGCGCTATACGTAATGAAATGAATCTAATGCAGCAAATTTTACAAAATCTTAATGCTATATATGATGCACACCCTAAATTTTTATTAATACGGGCAAATTTCAGCTAAGAAAAGTTATTATAATTAGATTATTTGCTGATAATTTACATCGCCCTTTTTTGTAAATTACGCTACATTTTATTTAAAAAATGCAAAAATGTTTCTAAAAATGGTCTTAAATGGACGCCTTTTAAGAAGCCAATTAGATTTGCATGAAAATTATCACTAGCAGTGATTTTTTTTCCAATGCACAAGTAACGCATAGCAATATTAATTCTGCTTTAACAGAAATCTTGCATTGCAAAACTAAAGTAAGATGTAAATTTGGCTCATTGAGACTTAAAACTCCAATCGTTTTTGAACAGAGGCTGCACGCTACGTTTGTTCGAATTCTAATTGGCAATGAATTTCTAAGTTTAATGTAAAACTTTCCAACCAATTCATACGTTGGTACCACCTATATATTATTGCTATAAACATATATAATACGAAAAGTTTCTCTCCGAAGATATTTCATCAACGCTCAGTTACGCGCATATACAAGTGAGCCTTATGAGTGATTTATCACAAAAATGTTAATTTTATTTATACATAGTTGGACGCGCAAAAATCCAGCAAGTCGAACAGCGAGAAGATAACAAGAACTTAAAAAAAGTTATTTTGTATTGATTGATAGCCAGGTTGGAAAAAAATCAAGCAAACGCAAAATATATCGTTGGTGGCGTTTTACATGTGTGTCGAGCGTCGTATTCATTCAGATTGCTAAGAAGGACCGCTTTTTACTTTTTTCATTATATTATATAATGTCCTCGTCGTATAATTAGAAAAACGACGATTTCGCAAAAAACTCACGTAAATTATTGCGCGATTTGCATATCATTTTGGGCGAGCAAAATTTATTTTTAACATAGGCAACCATATAAACGCAAACAAAAAATTCACGGAAATTTAATAGCATCCAATGCAAATGTAATTAACAGTTTAACAGTTGACAAGTTTACAACAATCTCCATTTTAAACTATTTTTGTATTATAAATAATCGTTATCGTAATTTACATATTATTTTGCGTAGGCAATATTGATTTTTAACTTAGACATCCTTGTGCGTAAAAATTGCATAAAAACGATGTGAACTTTAAATAATATTTTCGTGTTAGAAGGAGCCCGTTGCAAGCAACGGCAATTTTTAAGCCTGTCTTGTAAGCAAGGGAAAGTTAGGCATGTTTTTAGGGAGTGATATTTATAACGACTGAGTAACTAATTTCCGCCCTTGATGTTCGTGTTCGAAAATTTTAACCTCACATAACTTATACTCAATAAATTGTTTGAATAGATTATTGCCTTCGATTTTATGAATTAAACAATATCTGAAATTAGAAACATTTGTATAATAACTAATTAAATCAAACTTACACAATCATTATCATTTTTTCAAATTTAATTGGCACGCCAATTTGAATGACATCTGATCTGAATAAACATATTGTCATGACGACGTCATAAACAAAATTGTCATGACGACGATGCCGAGAATCCGGACACCTATACATTCATACATATATATAGAGATTTTTTCCGCCTTGTGTTTTTAGATGAAATCATAGTAAGTTTCCCGTAAATAGTACAAAATTAATACAAAAAAAATGTTTAAAATGAATATATTATAAAATGTAGACGTAATAGCAAAAAATAGACAGCTGATATATTCAACATATTAAAATCTTCATAAACACGATATTTGTGTTTGAAGTAGGATTCCTTGCAGACCAATGTAATTTGAACGCTTTTTGTGTTTTCTCAAATATCTTAGTCAGTTTCATAGCTATTCCTTGATGGTTGCTGTAAAGATTTCTTGTTATTTGTTGAACGAACATTTAAAGGCAAAACCGAAAATCATAAAAGATTCCACAAATTGACAAAAACATAAACGTTTAGCACGTTTCCTAACAATGGCTACTTTCTGAATGTAGAAATGAAAAAAATCGGTAAAGAATTATAATACGAAAATATTTAATAAATAAATACACAAATGCAGTGCACGTTCTCGACTGTGCATAAATAACCATCATCGTTTCATCGCCATGAAAGTAAATAACTAATTTATTTTCAGCGTACCAAACAACATATTTGCTTTGTTACAACATATGATCTTGATTATTATTAGACGAACATTTATGTGTTGTGAGTGAATGATGCGCGAAACACAAATTTGTACCATTTTGTATATAATTCCGCTGATGTAGCGTAATTTTGTTGTAAAGTTAAACATATAAGCTTATAGATACAAACTGCTACTCGGACTAATATTGTGTTTAAAAACCGAGCTGAATTCCGAGATACAAGCAATAAGTTTGAGGTTTCACGTGACGACTTTTACCGCTTTTAACGTTTTGAATGTGAATTCGTACACAAATAGCAAATGTTTTGAATATCCTTTCAGTACTTAAATAGTTATTTATGTACCAAGGCAATAAGTTGGTACTTTAATGTCGAGTATGAAGATTCATACATGTGAGACATTAAAGTGCCCTTAATGCCGAGGTGCATCTTAGATTTTTTTTATTTACTTGCTTTCCATGATTTTAAAGGTTAAGTGACATATTGTCTATATTGCATGTACTATCATGTAAAGACGGTAATGCGTCTCCGCAGAATAATAATTCAACCAATAGGATGTTCAATAGAATATATCAGCGAATCAGAACTCGGAATACTAGCATGTGATAATTTTTTAATGTCTAGGCATTAAAGTAGCACTCTAATGACTCATTTGAGTAATTAAATTAATAAACTATATGCCGATTTCCGAAAAAGGTTGTTTATTGCCTGTTATCAAAACATAAATAACCCGATTACTTTTTTAGTTACAATTTTATGTTTTGATCGGATTAGTGAGTGTGACAAATCCCACAATTTGACCAAATAAATTGAGTAAAACATAATAAAATTTGTAACTCTTAAAAAAATAACAGATTTCATTTTCTCATTGTATTGGAATAAAGCATATTCTAAACTCTAATAACATCCAATGTTTTGAAAAAGACCAACAAATAACCTTCTAACTACTGACTCAAATTTTTGCATTCGAATATCGAACTGGAATTAGTAAAGCTATACTCATTTTCACTATATGATATCGGGTGTATGAGAGTTTAACGATTCTGGATGGCTTGGATATTCGAATATCGAACTGGAATTAACACAGTTCTAGCTATTTTCACTAGATAAATGGAAAATGTACGATTTGGTGCTGCTTCTTTTGTTGTACTCGAATATCGAACTGGAATTCGTATAACTATAATTCGGCCAGATAAATGCAATTGGAAATGATTCGTTGTTATAAGGTTTTTTGTATTCGAATGTACTGAAAGGATGTTCAAAACAGATACTTTGTTATTGGTATATGATTTGGTGTCCTAAATAGTGAAAGTAGTAAAAATCGTCACTTGGAACCTCAGTTTAACTCCGTTAATTTCCGTGTTTGGCGAAAACATTGCTGCATTATTAATTGATAATGTATCTCGTTTGAGATACGAGCTGGATTGAGTTACAAAGCCGCTCATGGAAGGAATTTAACTCGTATCAAATTTACATTTGCTAGTACTTGTTCAAATTGTTAATTACGCCCATCAATTGTAAAATAAATACTGTAATATTTTTTAAACGCAAGGAATATACAGCCAGCTGAAATTCGTCGTAAAGTTTCACAGGTTAATGTGAAAATCCATTCTCTTTCGGTATACTACAATACTTTGAATATTGGTTTTCTATTATGACAAATGTTTAGAGAATCACGATGATTATGTAGAAAAATAACAAAAAATAAATTGTCTTTGGAACAATTTGTTTTTTTACTTACTTTTCTGACAAGCCTCGTATATACCTATATGCGATATAAGATTATGAAAAATGTGCGTTTTAACACGTCGTTGCCGTTGTAATTCGTCACCGATAAAAAATAGGGAGCGAATCTAATTGAAACTAAATGTGCGATGCGGCGAAATAAAAACCAAGAAAGAGAAAATATTACAAGTCTGTTTTGCTACATTGTAAATATGCATGCATTTGTGTGATGAGTCTAGCGTTCGTATGCATAGTCGTTTTCTCCAACTATTCTTCTTTTTGTGGGATAAGCAGATATAAGAAATGCTCTTTTCAGCGTTCACGCACACACAGTCGAATCCGTCTTATCATATTCTTTTTCTTCTCCTTGCGTAGTGCATGAATGAGGCAGACTAAACTTACTTACATCAATCTTGTCGTGCGCTTATCGCACATCAAAAGCGCCGCGCGTAGATTGCATCTGCACAAGACAATGCAAAATTCGATTAAATTAATACTAGGTTTGTGTGGATTGTTTAGTTAATGTTGTGCCGTAATGTAAACAAATTTTATTGAGGCGGTTTATTAAATTCGGATCAATAATTACAAATATTTGCTCATATTATAATATTTATAATGTTTATATAAAATATTTTGCTAAAATTACAAAAAAAATGTTTTTTAGACTAATTGATAATTAATCATTAAATTATCTTTTTAGAATATTGATTAATTTTTTTGTGGAATTTGTTAATTGTAAAAAACGGTCTTACATTAATCTTTCTTATCACCTGGTTTATTTTTAAAAGGTGACGATATTCTCTGAATAGTAGCGATAGGTTATTTTTTCCTTAGATATTAATTTCGATGAAAGCGTTTAATCAACTAATTCTATCGAATCCCGGCGCATGCATCATAAATATGTAAATAAAATTTATAAAAGCTTTATAAATATTCTTTTAAATATTCTATTAATAAAAAATGGAAAATATAAAAAATAAATTACTAGGAATTTACATTAAATATGAAGGAAAATATGCCAGAAAAAGACACGTGAACGAAAAAATATGTCTAGAATTGTTCTTAACGTTTTGTCAAAGCGAGCAAAGTCAGCAAAAGCATTTGCGCTTGCATTTCACATAATTTTATTTTTTACTATTGTACTATTCACAATGCGGCAATTAAATGCCGGGATTTATACTATATTTTATCAACAAGCAGCAGTTCATCTGAGTTAGTAGAAACATTTACTACTGCGGCCACAATATTACGATTCGCCGAGTGATAGCTGTTATACGGCAATGCATGTAAGAGGAGTACGATCCAGAAATTGGAGACAAACACAAGTAGGCAAGTGAATAAAAAACAATAAGCATCAAGATTAAATGTTTTGACGCCTAGTGGGGGTCGTTATAAGGCAACACCAGGCGCGCACCCAGGGAGTGGGCTCGCGGGCTTAAGCCCTCCTAAAACTGATGTAAAGAGACAAGACATACACTCGTCTGAACAATTATCTATGTTATGTTCAATTACCCTCTGTTGGAAGGTGGTACACGCAACAGTGCAAACGAGTGGACGTGGGTACGCTGATAAGTATCCGGCTTTTTTCTCTTGCTTACTGCTTTTTTAAGTTTTTTTTGCTGATTTTCAGATCCTTTTCTTGCAAAACGTGGTAAAAAAGCGAAAACAATGGTAAAAAAACACGAAAAACTACGAAGTGTAGTGAAAGGGTACAAAAAGTTAAAAAAGAAACAGCTAAAACACGAGAAAATTTGAAAATTAGCAGGTCACCCATGTATATATCAATTTTCCGGACGATCCATGGCATATTACAGTGATTTCCAATCTCCTTTATTCATGGCTCTCTTTTTCTTATAAAATAATCGTTGCGCCTCCCTGGACACATGTAATAACTCAATTTTATAAATGTGTGCCTCTCAAAGTATACAGCTTTTTAGAAATGCCATAGACATTGACGAAAATCGCACAAATCTCAAAACTTTCTGTGCTTGTTGAATGAAATGAAGCAAAAAATTTAATTTCTATCGCATTTCAAAAACCATATAATTTATGACAATTTTCTTATACAATTACCCCCCCCCCCCTCCCTAAAATAATCTTATGGCTCTTATTTGAGTCATACCCAAGTCAAATTTTTGGGTGCGCGCCTGGACAATACAATGAACTTGAGACGCGACCAATAATAATATGGGCACTCCAAAGCTGGCTTAAAACTGAGCACATCTCTAACTTTTATGCTCGATGCTTGTCGCTTTACTATGTGAACACCCTTAGGGGTAATACTGCAAAATAAGCCCAAGGAGGTATTTAAGTCACTATTGGCTTTTGGAATTTAATATATGCTTGCCACATTGCGTAAATAATTAATAAATATACAGTGTGTCCCTGGATTGACTTCACTATAGGTATAATTGATAAAAAATTTTGGAGTCTAGTTTTGAGATTTTAGAATCAACCCCTGCTTGGTTTGAAATGAATTTCACGCATATTTTCACTTGTTTAAAAGTTAAGGGAGGTCTAATAATAGGGAAAAAGTGATTTTATATTAAGGTAAAGTGCTATTTTTTCCAATAATACGACAAAATTTTATTAAGATTAGTTGTTTAAAATTTAAAATTATGTATATACGCAAAATTTCACAATGATCGCATCACTTTGACAAAATCAGAAAAATTGAATTTATGTTCAGGTATAGTGCCATTTCGGGCAAGAAAACGGCAAAATATTACAAAGATAAGTTGTTTAAAATATAAAATTTTACCTATATGCAAAATTTTACAACTATCGTATTATTTTGGCAAAACCAGTATCTTATTCTTTCGTTGTTACCACAGACAAAAATATTCTGTATAAATTGATAACAAAATTGACCTATGTTTCAAATATAGTAGTTTATTTAAAAAGTCAATCGCCGCATTTTTCTACCTAAAACAAAATAAGTTTGTCTATGACTATAACAACAAAAAAATAAAATACTCATATTGTGAAAATAATCCGATACTTATAAACTTTTGTATATGGACATGATTTTTTATTTAGTACAACTTATCTTAGTAACATTTTGTTGTATTCTTGCCCGAAATGCCACTTTACCGGAACATAAAATCAATTTTTCGGATTTGGTTAAAGTGATGCGATAATTGTGAAATTTTGTATATGTGCGTAATTTTATATTTTGAAAAACTTATCTTAATAACATTGTGTTGTATTATTGTCTAAAATGGCACTTTACCAGAACATAAATAAATTTTTCTGAATTTGTTAAAGTGATGCAATAATTGTGAAATTTTGCATATGTGTATAATTGTATATTTTAAACAACTTATCTTAATAACATTTTGTCGTGTTATTGGCTAAAATGGCACTTTACCTGAACATAAAAGCACTTTCCCCCCATTATCGGCTCCCCCTTAAATTAAAAAAAAAGTGAAAATATGCTTCAAATTCATTTCAGCTCAAGCAGGGGTTGATTCCAAGATCTCAAAACTGGACTCCAAAATTTTTGACCAATTATACCTATAGTAAAGTCGATCTGGGCTCACACAGCATTTTTAATTAAATGATATACAGGGTGTCACAAAATAACTATTCCTAATTTTTGGAAATGGTGGAGGGCACTTAAAAAAACATTTTTTATTAATACACCACAATCTAAAAATTTCTCAGAAGTAAGTTATTTTGGAAATTTGAAATTAACAATCTCAGTTACAATTGAAAGGAAATACTTACCTTAGAGATAATTACGCACTTCACTTAAGGTGCTTTTTTTTACTAATACTCCATCAAACAATATACAGGGTTTTTCTGGTAGGTACTTTACCAGAATTGCTTGAAAATATTCGAAGAAACCTTGATTTCCAGCATGACTTTTAACTAAATTGCCAAAATTATCGGAAGAGGTGGACCGATTTCTTGGCCTGCACGTTCGCCAGATATGACTCCAGTTGACTTTTGTTCGAATTGTTATTGCTTTTGATGATATTCGCGAACGTCCGCAGTTATTTCAAAGAATTCGGCAATCGATTATACTTTGTTATGACTTGTGTATTTAAGAATGGTGGTCGTAATTTCGAGCAATTTTTATAGACCTAAATGTAATATTATCTAAAAATGCTCCTTAAGTTAAGTCTAATTTACTAAGTAATTATCTATGTATTAAGTATTTCTTTTCAAATTTAATTGCAATTTAACTTGACTCTGAAAAATTACTGTATAATAGTGTATTAATAAAAAATGTTTATTTAAGTGCCATCTATTATTTCCAAAAATTATAAATAGTTATTCTGTGACACCCTGTATGTATGAATCATATTATCTATTATTAATATATTATAACATTTATCTGAAGAGTTTGCTAGAGAATTATTAACAGATGTTGGGGAAAATGTATCGTCGAGACATAGTAAATAAGACGTGACATGCATATGACGTCAGTGCGCTTTAATGATCCCCCGGCGAAACTTTGGCGCGCGCGTAAGCGGCTTATAAACGAATCGTAGATATTATGAACAGTGACAACAATAATTCAATGGTGGGTTTACGTTTGCGTGAACGTCATCCAAGTTCGATGATTACATTCCACCAGCCCATCTAGCCAAACGTTTCCAGTCACTTTCGATAAAGTTTGCGGATTCAAATTGTAAGCGATTGTGTGTGTGTGTGTGTGTGTGTCTGTAAATCGAGCAAATTTGACCCGCACGTGGGTGTTTACACATCGCCGATCCAAACTTTGCAAAACGCAAATATTAGCTCGATGTTTGATGCATGAAAGAAGTATTGCAACCAATTTTAAACGCTTGTCTGGCATGATGAAAATCGCATGCGAATGATATGTCTATCCGAGCAAGTATAGCAGCAACGAAAAGCTCTTGAATGGGTTTTAATTTTTGGTACGTTTCCAAGCGCGTACGCGCACTTACTTAAAATGCTTTGTTGGTGTTTGTCTAAATAAGATGAAAATGTTGAAAATTCGAATTTGTGGATAAACATTTATGCGCTACTTATTTGCGTTACGATCATAACGAATTTTAGGAGTCGTAGAATCGTAAATGCAGTTGCAGTCCTTAAGTCGTTTAGACACAGGCGCAGTCGTTTTATGAACATCGTGTTTACATTCAATTATAAAGTCTTAACGACAGCCAATCAGAAAGCAGAGAGGAAAGTGCGTGAAATACGAACCGCAAATTGTTGAGATTAACAAAACCTATTGCATTATGTATTTAATAATAAATGTTGTAAATCAAGGGACAAACCATCAAACTTTTTAAACAATATGAACTTCGCTGCGATTCGGAATGGAAATTGGACCGACTCGAACGACTATATAGAACTAAAACTGCGTTAAAACTGGTAATTATGTCTCCAACGACCATCGAAAAACCTGAACGACCTATCTTACGATTACAACAACTCGTATTGTAGACTAGCCTTCAGACTTTATTGAGGTTCTCCTCTATAATAAATAAAATATTATTAACACAATTCTATAATGTCTTGAATAAACAAACTTTTCCAAAGTGTAGCTCGTCCTTAAATTGATAGAGGTTTTAACGGTCGCTTAACCTATTATAAGTATAGTTAAAGCTGTTTAATTTTTAATGTGAGGCTCTAAGTTTATTTACCATATGCTCTCCGTCCCTGCCCACAGCGGAGCTAATAAAAACAAATTTTTTGAGGTGAAACTGTTTTTGCTGTCTTATATAATATTTTCTCGGCTCAATTTTTATGCAGTAACTTATGTGAAAATTTTTAAATTAGACTCTGCGAAAATGTAAACATATTTTTATAGAATTTGTTTGAAAACAAACAACGATATCATAGTTTGTTTTTAAATTCCCCTTTTATGTTTGATGTAATAATAAAAATGAACCATCCATTTCATCTCACACCCAGAGATATTCGCGGAAAACATTAATTTTGCTTTAAATTAGATTTATGTACTTATTAGTCAACTATACATTGTATGAAATGTTGGATTTTTTATCACTTGTGTGCGTATGAACTTGTTTATGATGTTTTAAAATAACGAGCTATTAGTGCGTATCTCCAAAGTTTCATTATTTATTTTTAATTGCTTTAGCAATTAATTCATGTAGGTACAATTTTAGGTTATAAATACACTTTGCTAAAGTGTACTTTTACTTTTCCCGGAATTAGATGAGAGCTGCGAGTAAACCAAGTCGAGTGAAGCTTAACAAACAATAATATTTCGCATAACTTTGAGGTAAAAAAAATATTATTTTCCACTACAACAATTTTTGGTGAAGATCACCAACAAAATCCTATATGTACAATACAAATATTGAAAATACTCGCTTTTTAGTTGACCTAAAGAAAAGAAATATAATATTAAATTTTAATATCAACTGTACAGAGTGTTTGGTTCACTGTCGTATATCAGAAAAGGGTTGATAATTGAGATGATTTTGAATATATTTACGCATATCTATTATTATCCAAATTCTTATTCATTCTGATATATCAATTTTTTTAAAAGATTTTTTAAATCTATAATTTCTGGATATACAGTATCCATATGTACTGAAATGTGATTAAAAATATATAGAGGTTTAATAAAATTTGAAAAATCAATTATCTTATATGAATTAGTTGAGTGTTTTTCCATTATCTATCCTATGCTGTTTTAAACATATGAATATTATTACAACATGCATAAAGGCAAACATCCATGAAGTTTTTAACCTTTTTAATAATTAACTTAAATTCAAAAAAAAAGATTATATCTCAAAAGGAGTAAGACTTTGGTTAATAGAATATATAGGTAAGCAAATGTATTAGCTGACACTTATGCGATATTTTGCATAAGGAAGTTTAGCAATGGTAAACCACTTAATAAAAATATAAGAACTTTATTTTGCGAACTTGCGGCTTCTTGAGCACTGCGCTATTTTTTCAAATCTGCATATGCAGACGTCCTGTTTACTTTAGCTTGCTTTTATATTGATAACTTTGCCGTGTGAACGGGACTCAAGTATTATTTTTATAACGATAATTTTGCTGTGTGAACGGGATTGAAGTATTGTTTCTGTTAATTTGGCAGAAATAATGTACAGCACTAAACAGCATGTTCAAAATCGCTTAAACTATTAGTCTTTTTCAGATATAATTATTTTTTTAGAACAATATATGAATAGGTCAGTCAATATACAGTTAAGATATCCGACCCAACAATGGAAAATTAACCTTTTCAAAATATAGTCTTGCACATATAAATTAAATTTGAACATATTAAATTGAAAGAAATATTTATAATGTGAAAGTATATTACACAATAACAATTTTTTACATGGTTAACAGAATTTCTTTGAATGAAATTAATTAAGAAAGAAAAATATTTATTCAATACCTCTATAGTAATTAAATGAAGCTACTTATAATAATATAACCTCTTAGGATGCTCTGTGGTTGTTCATTTACTGAGGGTTGTTTATTCATCGGGTAAGTTACCCTACATACCTGTTAAAGCGCACTTTGAATGAAACGAATCGACTTCTTAACTATAGACTCAATAGGCATTATGCATTAACTCTAAACAATTTTAATATATCGAATTTATATGTATATTTTCAGTTAGTAATACAAGTGTCTTAAAATTAAATCATAATTTTAATAGTGATGAAAGCTTTTAATCTATCTGTTTTTAATCAAAATTCAATAGCTGACGCACAAAAAATCCATAGCAGACATATTATGCATATCTGTAGGGCGTAAAAAAAACAAAACGCAAGTCTAACTAGTTTTCACTTTATGGGTGGAGAAAGGTGAAATAAGTTTTCGCGGAATGTTGACGCGAAAACTTATTTGTGCGCGCCGCCATAAACTGACGTGGCAGGTGAAGAAGAAGAAGAAGAAGAAGCAGACGAAGACGAGAGAAGAAAGAAATACATAGTTGAAAATATGAGAGATTGCAATAATTTATCAAATTATCACACAACTAGATAAAATGGGGACGGTTTTGAGTATTTAGCATTTTGGTTGGGGGCGAGGCATTAATCAATGTCACAACACGTTGGAAACGACAACGTCGACATTTACAACAACAATATTTTATAGTTTATTTGATCATAAGTACAGACTTCTATTCCCTTCTATCTATCAACATTATCATCATCATTATAATTGTTTTACCGATTTGGATCGTTTATTTTTTAATTAAACAATGCGCAACCCTTTATGTTCTTGAAACAACTAAGAGTGAACTGATAACAGTATTAAAATAAATGGTGCATATAATTAACTGTAAATAAAAGTCTTTGAAAGTATTTCAAAGTATTTTGTAAAGCCCGCATTTTAATGCAATATTTTATAGTTTATTTGAACCTAAATACAGACGTCTAATAATATTTTACCGATTTGAATAATTTATTCTTTAATTAAACAATACTCAACCCTTTATTTTCTTGAAACAACTAATAATGAACTGATACCAGTATTAATATAAATAGTGCACATAATTAACTGCAAAAAAAGTCTTTGAAAACATTATATACGAGGAATATAGAAAAATGAATTTTGATGGAACAAACATTTTGCTTTTTTGTAAAACCCGCATCTTAATGTAATATTTTATAGTTTATTTGAACCTAAATACAGACTTCTATCGTTGGATCGTTTATTTTTCAATTAAACAATACTCAACCCTATATTTGCTTGTAACAACTAATAATGAACTGATTACATAATATAGAAAATTGAATTTTGTTGAAACAAACATTTTGAATTTTTGTAAAACCCGCATTTTAATGCATTTTATAGTTTATTTGCACATAAACGTCACCACGCTCCCTTTTATCAATCAAAGTTATTATCGTCATCAGCATTTTGTGAATTAAAGTAACTGTAAAAACGTTTTTGATAGCATTACATAATCCTAAAAATTGAATTTTGTTGAAACAATCTTTTTTTTTGGTAAAGCACGCTATTTAATGCAAAGCTGATTAAGAAGAAAAGGTTAAACATGGCCTTCTTTATCGGATGCTCGATTGGATAAAAGTTGCGTTGGTTCCCGAATGGAAAATCAATCATTTTTCCTCGTAAACTCCTGTCTTTTTTATTAAAATAGACAATTTTCTATTTCCGGAAGGAGATGACTTTATTCTCTATGTTTCATTCGCCAGTGGATGAACAAAAATATAATACGAAAACATTCTTTTTTCTGGTTTATTTGACACAAATATTTTTAAATCGTTATCAGAAATTAATTTTCAATACGCATTTTTGTCATCGCATTCCTTCAGTGAAATGATAACGTCAAACATCATTTGCCGCTGACATTTTGATTGGATTCTTTTTGGAAGGAAAAACATCGCCTAACATCTTTCATCCAATCGACGCGGCTAGCTTTTGCGTCTTAAAGTAAATTTATTCCCCAAAAATAAGAAAACAAAAAGGTAATGGAAAATTGCAAAGTCAAAAAAGGAGACAAAGTTTGCGTCGATTGTTAAATATGAAGTTTCGCTGTTGCAAGTTTACTTTACATAATAATTTCAATCAAAGCGCATACAGCACTGTCGCCGTCGCCTTCATCACATCAGATATAATTAACTAAAGTTGATTATCCAATCGTACAGCAGCAGATTATTCGATTTTTAGCCATCCTTCGCATTTGACATAATTAATCGAAGTAGAGATGTGTGAGTGGGTGTGTGTTTGTGTTGAAATTCAACATTCAACCACATGCATTCATTGATTCATTCGCAAGAGTGTGTGCATGTAAAGATCGCTACTGTGCGTGTGCAAATTAATGATCTTGCAACAAAGCCTTGCTGTTTCACATCTTATCGATTCATATCTAAAGAAATAAACTTGTTTTAAGTAGGAACTGTAAGAAACGATTACATTGGTATAGCTAAATACAATAGATATTCCAAGTTAATACTTCTTTATATAACGAGGGTCGTAAGCAGTAATGGCATTCTACTGGTTCGCGCCGGTTTTGGGCGAACCGTCTGTTAAATTGTTGAAACTTATGCGAACCGGTAGCTAGAATATTATTTAAATCGGCTCACACCACTTTCAAAATAAATGATCTAAAATTATACCAAAGTATTATACCAAAATAATGAAAATGTTATTTGGTTATCCTTTTTTATGAAATATAATGTTTTTTATATGACTTTTATTTTTTTATATTTAATAAATGGAAGTCATTGTTTTAACTCTAAAAATAGTGCCAAAATTTTACTTCACTTTATAGAACCGGTTGTTAAAAATTTAGGATGCCATCACTGGATGTACGCGGTGTTTTTCAGTACACTACTAACGAACAGTACTCATAAAATAATTTGTTTAATATAACCCATCATTCAAATAAGTCCCGAACCTAACATAGAAAGGGAGTTGTTAATAGCAAATGCATTTATTTAAAGTCTGCAAACGGTAATCCCTGATACTCAGAACGTGGTGTATCATTTTTCTCTGCTCGACCAAGTTTAAACTCTGAATGCGATCTTTTTATGGTTGTTTCTGATGGTAAAGAATCCGGACAACATTTAGGGAAGAGTGGGGGAATCCCACACCACCCACAAAATAATTTGCCATGTTCTTAAATAACAAATTATGAATAGATTGCAACTAATGTACATGAAAGAGCAACTAATATACTATCTAAATGAATATAAAAAAATTTCAATTGACCGTAATTCATTATTAAGAAATCAAAAAAGGAGCAAAAATCATAAAGGGATATTGGAGAAACTGGTAGTATAATTGCGCTCTAATAAGTAAAACAGGAAAACAAGCTACTTATTGTGAACTCGTCGTTAAATATATAAAAATCACATCTGTAATTATCAGGGATATCCTGTAGATTACATTCCTTATGGACCATTCTGAATATAATTTGCATTAAACCATGATTCGTTACTTTTTCCAAACCCATGACAAATTAAGCTAAGAGCGCCATTGCTCCGTTGGGCAAATTTTATCGAAAAATATTCAGCAAGGCATAGTGGAATTGCTTTTTGTTAATATATTATCTGATCCAGAAATAATTATTATTTTTATAAATATTTTGGCTTTAATTTCTATGCGCATTTCAGTTATAACACGAAATATTATTTGTAAAGGCTGCTAATTAAACTTGTTGAGAAACTGTCGTCATTTTGCAGTATATTAGCTTACACATTGTTTGCAAGGTACTGATGCGTTTTTATGATCTTTACATTTAATAATTTTGGAGGTAGATCGAGTTGCGGTATTACCCGGCGGTCGCCATTACTTAACTTTTCCTTAACAAGCCATGTAGGAACTTGTACGGTATTTTTTTCTATTAGCAAATAATGTTTTGTTAATGCACAAAATTCGGATTTTTTCATTGTGTTTACAAACTATTCAAAATATTTTGTTTCATTCTGCTGTAACTTTTAAACAAAATGAACAATTGAACTCAAATTTTGACGAGCGACTAATGAAAAGTTATATTTACTAAAAAATAATATGCATTTGTTAATAACAACCCCCGGTCAATGCTAGGCCCGGGACTTATGGAATCGTGTTTTGTCCAGTCTGCAACACGCAAAATAGTAAATATTCTATATCACAAAATTGTATGAAAAATGTATTGTAGAATAGTAATATAATATTTGTTGCATCGTATGGTAGGTATGTAAGTACTTACCTATACAGGGTGTCAGAGAATAACTATTCCTAATTTTGGGAAATGATGGAGGGTACTTAAATAAACATTTTTTATTAATACACTAATATCCGGAAATTTCTCAGAGTCAAGTTAAATTGACTTAACTTAACGTAAGGAGAATTTTTAGATGATATTATATTTGGGTTATAAAAATTGCACACGTCTGTGTGGAGGGTATTAAGGGAATACCAACAGCATTCATTCCACATTCAAAAAGTGCAATCGTTAATTACAGCAGATTATCCCAGAAGAGTGGAATTTGTTGAATGGTACTTAAATCAAATTAACGACTAGCCAAGATATTCGCGGAGTGTGTTATGGACAGATGAGGCATGCTTTACGCGAGATGGCTATTTTAATATTCATAATAGTCACATCTGGAGTGAAAAAATCCTCACGCCGCTCACAGATTACATCATCAATGGAAGTTTTCTGTTAATATTTGGGTTGGGATTGTTGAAAATTATGTAGTCGGACCATATTTATTACCTGCACAATTAGATGGTCATGTTTTTCTGGAAGATACTTTACCAGAATTGCTTGAAAATGTTCCCCTTAATATTCGAAGAAACCTTGTTTTCCAGCATGATGGCGCGCCGGCACACTTTCAATTAAATTGCCAAAATTATTTAATTGCGCAATTTCCAAATAGGTGGATCGGAAGAGGTGGACCGATGACTCCAATTGACTTTTGTATTTGGGGTCATATTAAATCAAAGGTTTACGAGACACCAGTGAATACACACGAAGAGTTAGTGGCTCGAATTGTTGTTGCCTTTAATGATATTCGCGAACGTCCGCAGTTATTTGAAAGAATTCGGCAATCGATTCTACGTCGTTACAACTTGTGTATTGTGAATGGTGGTCGTAATTTCGAGCAATTTTTAGAACTCAAATGTAATATTATCAAAAAATTCTCCTTGCGTTAAGTTAACGGCCGGTTTCATAATATGTGTGTTAAAGTCACTTTAGTAAAAGTCGACATTAAGCTAAAATCGACTTTAACTTTAATCTTAAAGTAGGTGGGTTCCATAATGTTTCAGTGTGTCGACTTTAATTAAAGTCCACTTTAGTGTCAGTTGCAGTCAGTTGGCTACTCTGAAGCCGCGATTTTCTATGTTTGTATGCACTTTGTAAGTCATATTTAAAGTTTTTTGTGACATATTATCATACATAGTGTGACATTTAGTTGGCTACTCTGGACCCGCGTTTTTCTATGTTTATAGGTTATATTTAAAGTTTTTTGTGATATATCACATAGTGGATAGATAAAAATGTTTACGAGAACGTCAAGATGGTTTTAGGTTAGGATTTAAGGTACACGCCCACTTTAAAAACGTTAAAGTCACAAAATCCTGACTTTAAAGTTAAAGTGAACATTAACGTTAAAATTGTATTATGAAACATGAAATCAAACTTGAAGTCAACTTTAAGATTTAAAGTCACTTTAATTCGATTATGAAACCGGCCGTAAGTCAATTTAACTTGACTCGGAGAAATTTCCGGATATTAGTGTATTAATAAAAAATGTTTATTTAAGTGCCCTCTATCATTTCCCAAAATTAAGAATAGTAATTCTGTGATACCCTGTATATTTAAAGGCGTATACTAATAGGTTTTACTTGTATATAAAATTAATTTGTGTAGTTTATTATTTACGGCCGGTTTCATAATCGAATTAAAGTGACTTCAAATCTTAAAGTTGACTTTAAGTTTGATTTCGTGTTTCATAATACAATTTTAACGTTAATGTTCACTTTAACTTTAAAGTCAGGATTTTGTGACTTTAACGTTTTTAAAGTGGGCGTG
>JARJDW010001017.1:0-16118 GCA_030264715.1 Adinopsis sp. GC000173
GAACACGGTGCAAACTGTCAAAGCTGTCAAATTTGTGTGCATGGGAAATAAAAAACAGACAAACTGCACAAATTGTGCATGTTCATGAACATTTTGGAATAAAAAACAAACCTAATATCAAATAAGTTATAATATATAAACAAATTAAATCATGAAATATATTTTAACACAAAAACTATACGTAAATATATGTTGGATGCACCTTTGTTTAACCAAAAATTTTAAATAAAATACATTTTCCATTTATATACTGTTTTCAGTTTTTTATTTTGAGTCACGAAACCCCTCGGAATGTTCCCCGAATCTCTGGGGAACACAATTTGAAGAACACTGTTTTTCACTAAAAGAAAATGGGGAATATTATATTAGTTCATTTCTCAGTATACTGTCAAACTATCACAGATTGAAAATATATTTATCAACTACAATTATTATATTTTTTCCAAAAAATCCTGTCTTACTCTTACCAAAGTATTGTAAGGCATTACTTTTAGCATCAGGTGGGTTTATCATTCCATTTTTTAAAATGCCAAAATTTAGCAAAATTTATATTGTCTGTATATGATAATCTTATAATTTATTATCACTTTTTTATTGTAACTTTCTAAAACCCTTGAAATAATTTTAAAATTTCTGTAATATTTCTCAGTAAGCTGTAAATTTATTACAAAATTAAAAATATTTTCCACATTTTAACAATTACATTTACAACAATTACTATACAAGTAGTAAAAAAGCTTTGTTTAGTTTAAAATCATTGAAATATTTAAACAATGTTAAATGTTGATAAATTCCTAAAAACATGTGCCACAAATAAAATGCTGGAAAATTTTGCATTTATAAAAAAATAACAATGCTTATGCTATCTAAAATTGATACCATACATATTTAAATACGATAAACTGCATTATCGCTTCGTTTTATTCAATTAATTTCATAAAAATAATAATTATAATACGAGATTAATTAAAATAAATAAATCGAAAAATAATTCTTCACAAATGAAAATTTCCAATTCAAACCTTATCTGCAATTAATATGCTCGATAAATCATAAAACTATTTTACGATAAAAACCGTTTTTATTGAAATAAATGATGAATTAATTATCTAATCTTTTATGTGGCATTACAATTAAAAACTAGGCACGTATTTTTACACTGTAAAACTCTCAACGCGATTAAGTGCGAGCGAAAAAATAAAGTAACACTCACGATGACTCTCCAAATTTAATTGAATGCATTAACTTAATTTGAAAACAGCATTCCTAATAAATTTGTAAAACAGCAACACAGTGTTACAATTGGTATCATTCTACCTTTAAAAAAAATGTACCTATTTACCTACTTTGTATGTATTATTATACAATAAATTGATTTTTAATTGGAATTGCAGTAATATTTATCGATATTTAAATACAAGCAGTTGTGATGGAAAAATGAGATAAAAGTAATTTGATCCGTGAATGATTGCATAACTCAATAAATATAGATAAACGTTAATTTGTTTCGATGTAATGAAAATGAAAGCGTCGCAAAGATTGATCATATTTGCGAGCTGCATAAGAATTACGTTGAAACGTAGTGTGTCGCTTTAAAATTCGGCTAGGTGTTCGAGTATTTTTACTTTTAAATTTGTATGTTTGTGTGGAGTTGGGAGCGACAAAAAGTGGTCAAAGCAA
This sequence comes from Adinopsis sp. GC000173, assembly GCA_030264715.1. Lineage (NCBI taxonomy): Eukaryota > Metazoa > Arthropoda > Insecta > Coleoptera > Staphylinidae > Adinopsis > Adinopsis sp. GC000173. Next base: position 1,681 of record JARJDW010001017.1, read on the forward strand.
GTTTTTTTTGAAACACGACACATTGTACATCAACGTCTATTGTATTCTATTTATTTTTTCCTATTTGTAATTTAAGAATGCACGCTACCATTTTCAAAATATTAAAAAAAAATTATTGTTGCAATTAGTATGTCTGCGCTTAAAATATATCTAATATCGTATTTGTAAAAAAGTTAAAAAGGAATTACAAATTTGTACTATTTTGTAAATTATTACAAAGGTATTATTAAACTATTTTCAAAGTATATACAATACATACAGCACTTAAATTCAAATGATTTCATATTTTAGGGAGCGTCTCAGAAGTCGAAGATATTAAGTGAAACAAAGAAAAATACTTTTATCATATCATAATATTATAGTGTGATTTATTATTTGGATTTATTTTAAAATTTACTACCATATACTAGGAATATTATTTAGCATTATTTATATTTAAATAAAATAGTCTAAATAACGGGAATTTTATGTAGTAACTAAATACCGGAAGATAATGTAACAAACCCAAATAATAATAAATATGTAAAAAAATTATTCCTCGCACCTTTCGTAACCAATAATATTATAAATTGCTACTTCAATAACACATAAATCGTATTCATTAAAAGCAAGATGGGGTTAAATTAAATTAGTAACTAAAATTGCATTTAAATAGGAATAATTAAAAAATCGTTGATTTAAATCACAAAACTATTCGAGGCTCTTAATGAATCTCTATTTTTTGTAGTTTAAGACTAGAGCAGTTTTTAGTTTTTACGAGTAGAGAAAATTATATGTATACCAACCCCGGTCAAAAGTCAATAATTTGGGTGCACCTATAATTAAAAAAAACACTTTCGAGAATGTAGGTGCGCATAATATTCCAAGCACTGACAATCAAAATTTAAGTACAATTTTACATACTTTCCATATATTTATATAAATCTTTAATAAAATATGTCACTTGCCATTAAATTCTTGAAATCAACACGTTTCTGGTATATGTAAAAATTATGCGAACATTCTTTGTCGAATATTTGAAAATAGATTTTAGATATTTTTGCTTTTTCACTAGATTTCATAAAAATGTCCGGAAATTTTTTGCGTAAAAATTATTGTATGGTGTTATTTAGAAAATGTTATTCAGTAATAAATTTTACCATTATATTGACCGTGTAGAGGGCGCTCAAAAATTACTGAACAAAGAGCTGGGCATTTTATCGTATATGTATTCCCTTTTTCGAATATTTTCTCAAACGCTTTGTTATATGAAAGTAAAATACAAAAATCATTTTGTTTTTATATAATGACTTAATTAATCAACAATAAAATGCGTATATTGCATAGTTTATGATTAGATCTAAAAATACAGAAAGCATTAGTTTATTTTATTTCAGTATAATATGTATACACTATTTCTACAACGGCACAAAAATATTTTGCTTCAAATAATACTGTATTATGGAATATCGTAATTTTTCAATAAAATTTATAATAATAACATACGTGTATAATATATATAATACGGGTTAATAAATACCCCCTTTAGGAAAAGGAAATAGAAAATTTAAAACGATAATTAGGTAGTAAAATTTATTTCATTTTTGAACTTATTATCATCGCATATCGATTTATCCAATTTATCATTATAATTAACAATGACGTCCTCAAATTATAATAATCAATTAGAAAAGCATATTTAAAGAACGGTATTATGCGTAAAACTAATTAAAAATAGTAATTTTATCATTAAATAAGTTATATTAAGTATCAGTAGGTATAAAAATAGGAAATTATTTTTATCTAAGCACTTATGAAACTATTATTTAATCACAATTTATTTCATTTAACGCACGTTTTACGGTTGATACAATGCAAGCATCATCATTTATTGTTAATGTGGCCTAAATTTTTATGCATCTCTACAATGTACACATTAAAATATCAACAACAAATCAATAATAATTTATTTGAATATTTAATTCAATTTGCGCTTATTTCAAGCCAATATTTAATATTAATTAAATGCATAAATAATGTGAAATTGTCACGAGCATTATTCAAGGCTGCCGGACTTTGACATCTAAATTGTTAAAGTTTTGTAGCATTATTATTATTATTCGAATACCATTACCGCGCGCGCTGCGAAAAAATTCGAAAAGAAAACAAATGCAATGCGCTTTCATTACTGATGCATAAACAAACACAAATTGCTATTTAATGAAGCGCGTTCAATATTGTTCGCGTTTGTTGTGTTTTTTATTCCTAATTTCGTAAATCTCGAATGAACGATTATGCCCGGCCTTTTCTATTCTTAAATTAAATCAGACATTTGAATTTTTCAACGCATGCCAAAAAAATCGCTTTAATGATAGAGGAGCAATATTTAACATGGCCTTTTGCATTTCAATAAAAAAAACCGTATACGCGCCGCGACTTATAAATATATTTAATGTTCAATCAAATGAAAAAGTTTAATTATTTTCCAAACCGCAAATTAGCTGATTTATGAGGTAGTATGTATAAATAACTTTTATATTTTATTGACAGTAATTGTTTTTCGCTATATTACTCTACGCGAATATTAATTATTAAAACTAATTAATTGCGCAATTTCGATATTTTCGCATTGTGTAAGATTGAATTGTGGTTGCAAATGGAATTGTCTACTAGTTAAAATTGTAAAAAGATAAACAATAATATAGTTATAGTAATCAATGAGTGGTAAAATAAGAGATTTTTTACTGGGAAAGTATTCTATTAGAGCAGTGTTTCCCAAACTTTCAACGTCTGCATACTGTCATCATCGTTGAAAAAAGAATGACCTGACTTGGGTCTATCTTCATCCCTTGAAGGCTTATGGTACCCTCTTTAGAGAATCACCACGGCTGTCCTACAATAAAATGTAAATGGATATCGCAACCACTTTCAATCTATTTCTTTAATTTGTTTATTTGAGTAGAAAAACTAGCAAAAATATTATTTTTCTTAATATTGTTGTTATTTTTTTAGTTCGTCAATTCAAAGAAATTTGTTGCGAATTTTATCTACATTTCATGATAGGACACCCGTGAGGGTGCCAGAAACCTCGAAGGGATGAGGATAGACGCAAGCCAGGTCATTCGATGGTGCAACTGCGTACCCTTTCTTTAAAATGCATATTTCTGTCACATTTTACACGGACAATAAGTACGAGTAACAGAAATTGAAGTAAGCGTGTTGTTATCAATCAAAGTATTCATTACTCAGGATCAACCCTAACTGCGTGAATTTGTTTCTTAAGATTAGAATCTTAGAATGAACCTATGAAATTATTCATTTAAGATAATTATTAAGTTGCTAAAATAGAATAATTTAATTTTCACTTGCGTTACAAAAATTTGGCTTGTTTGTAATAAAAATTCATCTCCTTTAAAACCTTTGTGTACCACACTTCTGGGAAACAATATGTATTATAGTAATACCTATCTAGTGCATTTTTATTAAATCACACGTAATATTTTTATGCACAACACCAATTTTTCATAAAATCGTTTGATTCAATAATGAGCTTAAAAGATAAAAATATTTGTATTGTTTTGACGTGTAAACAACTATAAAAACATTAGTTTTTTATTTTATTTCAAAAAGCGTATAAATTCTATCAATGAACATTCTATATAAAGGAAAAATAATGACTGGTTTAATTGACGATTTTTTATAGCAAAATGGGAAATAAAATGATTTTTGTGTTAGTAGAAATTTTACAAAACATTACTGTTATATAGTGAACTCCCGATTATACGCAAACGGATTATCCGCAGTGGTGAGTCTTGTTTTACAGAACACTTTTTTTTCTTGATATTAATATGAGTACTCCTATTAATCTTAATAGCATCCTAATAGTTTTTGTTTGTCCTTCATTTTAGAATTTTACAAATTTGTTTTGATTTGTATCAAATTAGTCACAATTTCTTAATAACACAAATCATGTTATAAAATGATAAACCACGTTGGATTGCAACGAATGAAACACCATTTTTGTTGGTGCTTGTGATGTTTTGGGTAGCAAAATGACTAAAACATTTTATTTTGCACCCATCATCAGCTTTATCTACAAACAAAACGTAACAACAAACAAATTAAATATAGAAATCATTTTTTCAATTCATTTTATGAAATAAATAATTGTTTTCAATTGAAGAAAGTGGAAGGTATGCAAACCCAATTTGCATAATGACGTATTTTTATGCATTTTATGTTATGTTTAAAGTTATTTATCTGTTTAAAGATTATAATTATATATGTGTCAAAAAATGCACCAAATTTACAGCAATTTTAAATCTTTTGTGCCGTAAACAGTGACTTTTTGCCCTCTACTTTTATTTAAAATTTTGAAAACAATAAATATTGCTACAATTAAGACTCTAACAACTTATTAAACAATTAACTTTTAGTATAATCTTCGAGTACACTTTAAGACCTTAAATAAATTACCAAAATTCAACAGATTCAAGATAATGGGAATCAAAATAAATAAGTACAAAGATGTTTAACAATCAGATAAATCATTAAGTAAACATTAAAAACCTGTTTTAAATTCAGATCATGTAAAGATCCAACATTTTAAAAATTCATTAAGCGTTATTTTATATTCAAACTCTAAATATTAACAAAATGAATGTGAAAGCAGTAAATGCAGTAAAATTAATTTAACAAAAAAATAATATTGAGAAAGCAGCAAAAAAATTGATTTTTTCTCGCAACATATCGATTGTTAATTCAGCGTAAAATTTTAATTTCGTAACAATAAACGCATTTATTGCCATTTGCCGTCGAGGAGATGCAATTAACAATTTTCATTTAAATATAAAATAAATACGTTTATATTTTATCGATTCTTTTCATATTAAACACACGTTTTGTAATGGTCTATCATCTTGAATTCATAGAAATTTGAACGTATTGTTCGGCCGATGCGTCACATCGTTTTATATTATTGTTATTAAAACTATGCAAATAAGTTTGTGTAAGTATTATACGTAGACGTATATAAAAGGCGTTTTATTGTTGTAATAATTGATTTAAATTCATCCCTATCGCTTCGCAGCCACCACCGAAATTTAACAATAATAAATACGCGGCGGTGGCGGCTGTGGCGGCGGTAGCGACGGCCCAACCCCTCGTCGTCGATTTCGCTGCTACTGCTTCCCTCCATCCTTGCATCACGTACCAAAAATCTAATTTCACGTCGCCAAAATGCGCCCATTTCGAATCGTTCGCCGAATTATGAAATTAATAGTCAAAATGTGCATATAAAATTTTAATAAAGTCTTAATTATATTCTGGCACGCTGCCCAATTTCACCATTTAGGTTAATGAACTGTTCAGTCTTTAAGAAATCGATGATGATAAGAACACACATATACACACACACATTTTATTTTTCTTCATATCAACAACAACGAACGAACACAACGAACGCAATGTGTATCAAATAAGCATCGACCGTATACGGAATGCGTTTTTATGCAAAATCCTTGAATCAATCCATGTAGTAGTGCCTACATTCGAAATAGGAAATTGCATTACATCGGCGTGCTACAAAAATTCTACGATTGGAAAAAATCTAAGCTGCCTAGCTCGAAATATTAACGCTTAAAACATATGTTGCAGCCATTTTGAAGTAACAAACCCATTTTAAGAAACTTTATCATTCTTCGTATTTTTCTATGCATTTGATTTTCGATATACCAACAACGCGCTCGATTGAAACTCGTTGCTGCATTTGAACAAAAACTGAATATATTTGAATTTATAACATGCTCGCTAAATAATGCGAGAGCAGAAAAAAAGGTGCTTGTTCTTTGCTGCATTTTCCCGTTCTATTTCGTGCAACAAAAGTACGAAAATAGTTATAATGCACTTCTCTTGGGTGTGTTCTACATTCGAACGAACTCCCAATCTCAATTTGTAACCAATTTTATTGATATAATAAGTGTGTGTGTGTGTGTGAGTGTGGTGTGTTGTATATAGCAAGCAGTGCGATTAGGCAGAGGCAGGCGGCTGTGATTTTGTTAGGTTTGAACGATACGAACGAGCAGGGACGCTTTAATGCTCTCATTTTACACGACTTTTACTTTACAAACCATCTAGCATTTTCAACAACATTCAATCCCTTAAATGAAACAACGATCACCATTGAATTACATTATGAATGTGTAAATTAAGATAATGCTGGTTGAAATTATACTGTTGGCGTATATTGTATGCACTTGGTTGTTGTGTTGGATGTTCGTGTGTGATAATGCAAGACACCCTAAACGCCAACCAAGGACGCTAATAAATAATTTCAAACGCTTACATACCTAAATGTTGTGTTGATGCGTTATGGGATGTTGGAAGTACCCTGCCATAATTTGGAAGGATCCATTCGACTAGAACACTCTGTACAGGTTAAAATACACAAACAAAACACTCTGTATGCACGTAGGGCGAGATCACGTACATACGCTAGTATGTTCGCACCCGACTGAATTACCGAACTGCGCCGGCGCACCAGCTGTCCACCATTGACTTGAGCGACTCAAGGAGGCGACGCGCAACAAGGACGGCGATATCGTACCGTTAATTACATACATGGCGAGGCGTATAAGTCTCTCTCACTTCGATTCGATGACACTGCAACGGAAATACGATATTCCCTTTAAAAAACATCGCTTTTGTTTAAAAAAGCTCCGCGCACTTTAAAATGCTATGTTTCTCTGCTGCTGGATGGTGCATTTAGATTGGTTTCGTTTCAAACTCGCGAATGTTTTTCTTAGTATAATAACATTCAGAATTTAGTCGGTTAGAGTTTTCTTTTAAAAATATCCAGCGGTAGTTACACTAACTAAATTAATTTGTTTTTTTCTTCAACAAAATATAAAATTAAAAAAACTACCATTGTTTGATATTTTACCTAAATATGTAGGACACAATCGAGAAACATTTTTAAAATAAGTTTTAAAGTATGAAAAAATGCGTTTCATGATTGAATTTTTACAATTTTGACATTAAACGTCAATATATAGGTTATAAAATTCAGATTGGTTTGGTTGCAACCGTTGCAACTCGCGCAATTTTTTCTTAGCATAATAACATTTAAAATTGTATTATTTTCCAGCTAGAATTTCCTGAGTTTGTACTCTTATAAGAAATAATGTTATATTTCATGCAAGACTATAATTGTTTGACTCCTTGAATATATATGCGAAATATTTTGAAAATAAGCTCTAAAATGTGCAAAAAAGGCGTTTCAAGTTCGACTTTTTACAATTTTGATGTTAAATACCGACAACTAGGTTATAAAACAATCATGTTTCTCGATAATATATGCAAAGAATAACATCATTTTTGAATGAAGTAATTTTATAACCGAATTATAGTTATTTAAAGTCAAAATTCTAAAAATTCGATTTTTAAATGCCCTTTTGCAATTTTAGTACCTATTTTGAAAATATTTTTCCATCGTGTCTTAGGACTTTGTTTAAAAAAAAGGAAAAAAATGTAATGTTACATAATAAATAACATTGATTCTAGTGGAAGTACAAACGGAATCAATTTTAAGTGAAACTAAGAATTAATTACCATTTTGAAATGAAGAGGAAAAAGTAAATTGTTTCAACTCCATCACAAATATATTGAGCAACAACAGTATATATAAGTCCACAGCATATAATATACAATTCTGTTTTATATTTTACAAATTTCTCTTAGAATTTGCACCCTGATTTTATTTGTAGAGCAATATCTAAAAATCATCAGTACCATCACTTTGTGCTAAATCTAACCTATTTTTTAAAAAACAACCACCTGATTGACAAACACGAAAATATGCACGCGAAACGTGATATTTTCGTCAGGTAGACAGGTAGACTAGACTAATTAAAAAAATTGTACATTTGTCAACGTGTACAGCAACGTCTAATCTCATCAAAAAAGCTCTAAGATCGATCACATTGAGTCATATTACAAATTAAATATGATTAATACAGACACTGCAACGTTACTTCAAAAAAGTAACAACGTTATTTGTATTCGATTCTTTTTAGACAAGTACTCGTTACCGTTACTCGTTACTTTTTTATACCTTCAAAGTTACATTTATAAACAATTTGTTATTCCCCTTCTTTATATACAACTAAAGTATTTTAAAGTAACGAGTACTTGTTTAAAAAGTAAAAATACATATAACGTCGATATTTTTAAAGTAGTAACGGTAAGCCTTACTTTTTTTAAGTAAAGTTCCAGTGTCTGTGATAAATCTCTTCTTACAGGGTAAAATTAACAAAATTCAAATCACACAACCAGGGTTTCAAATTGAATACATAGATAACTAATTTTATACTAATCAAACAATCAGATTTATATATTTTAACATATAGATTGTTTTTTTAATCGAAGCAGCAAAATGCATTGCATACTATTTAAGTTTGCTTCTTCCTTTAAAATGCAACATTATTCGAATAAATAACATTTACGAGTACATTTTTTCATCATCATCATGAAATTATATTCATATATAACGTTTATAATTTAATTTTTTTGATTTAATTCAATTTAAATACATGTTCAAAAGACTGCACTGCACATTAAGTAAATCTTATCAAAATGTTAGTTTTTTTTTTTGATTATTAATAAACGTTCTACAAATAGGTATATATTATTGAACTTTTGAGTTGTCATTTTTCTTCTTTAGAGGCATCGATTTTTTTATTCGAAATTATATATTATTCTTATATTTAATTAAAAATCTAAGCTTTAAATTACAAATACTGCGAATCGAATTTTTGTAAGTACATTGTTTCTATTACAAAAATTTGATTATGTAATTAAATAGATTACGTGATTCATTATTTAAAATATTTATAATACATATGCTTAACAATAAATATTTCATTAACATTAGATAAAATTAATTTATATATCAATTAACAATATATTAGCTTAATAGCCGAGCTTAAAGAAGATCAAGTAGTAATAAAATGTAAAACGGAAAATATCCCAAATCTTTAAAATTGCTTTGGCACAATAATAAATCAGTCTTCTGTAAAATAAATAAGATTTAATCATCCTTTTAAAACATTATCCTTAAAAATGTGGAATTTTTTTCAAACAGTTTCATCTAGACTAGAATGTTACAATAACAAATTTTATTGAAAATATTGACATTACGTTCAAATTTAAATTCTACCAACAATTGCAATGTAAATATTTTCGTCGTTTTTTTTGTAGCATCATTTTTTTCATTTGTTTTTTTGAATATTAAGCACAGCACTTATACAGTCACATTTTTTTAATTTTTTTATATATATAATAATTATTATATATGCCAATACTTTTCGATTAAAATGTTTTCTACCAAAAATATTATTTTATCTATTATATTATATTTAATATGGAAGTCACATTTTCATATTGTTTTCATTGTGTGTGTAAATTTAGTTGTTGTATAATCAGGTTAAATGTGTGATGCGACCAAATGTATGCGTACTTATTTGCGAGAGATGATAATCTTTGAAGTGTGATTTGCAAAGTAAACCGACACCGATGACTGCAATTGGTAATCCTAATAATGCACAAATCAGTTCTCCGGACACGATTGGAGACCAAATTAACAATCCTGCAACACAAAACTAATCATTAACATAATGTATTTAATTGGTTTAAAGATGCTCTTACTCGTAAAATAGAATAACAATAAATTTTTATGAAAATTGAATAAATATACAATTTACAATATATTTCTGACTTTAAAATTTTGTTTAAAATTGCGCATCAAAAATTTGACCCATCTTCGACTTATTATGCAATGTCGCAACTATAAGATAATTTCTTAATCGTCGATATATTTCCGTTATGCTTCCTTAACAAACCAGAACCAAAATGTTTGTTTAAATAAAAAAAAACCATGTTTTCCATCTTTGCTTAAAAAGGTAGAGCATATGCCGAAGAAAATAAACATAGTTTCTGATATCTTCTATGGTAATATGAAAATATAGTTTAAAATCAATTACAAATTTTTGATTCTAATAAATTCTAAAAAAGTGTTTATCGATTATTATGAGATACGGATAAAGCATTTGCATGACTATTTGCTGTTCTCTGCTTTAAAAATTCGCGTGTCGTTTACTTATTTATTTATTGAGTGGTAAACATGCGCATCGAAAATTATGCCCAACCTATACTTTATTAGTTTACGAAATAATAATTGCTTAATCGTCGAACTATTCGGCTTTTGTTGACAAAAAAGTGGTTTTCTTATAATACGAGGGTATAATATATCAAAATTGAGCATAATTTTTTATACACATTCATCTATGAATTTCAGGTGAAAGATAATTGAATAAAAGAAATATGGCTTTAAATCAACCACCGATGAGTACATCTATATTATATATCATGCTAATAAGTTCAGAGAAAAATAAATGTTTATCGATTATGGTGTAGGAACGGTTAATATTCATAAACAATACAGAAATATTGCGTGAAAATCTGGCAAATGGTTAAATTTAATTAANGAGTACATCTATATTCTATCTCATGCTAATAAGTTCAGAGAAAAATAAATGTTTATCGATTATGGTGTAGGAACGGTTAATATTCATAAACAATACAGAAATATTGCGTGAAAATCTGGTAAATGGTTAAATTTAATTAAACAATTTAACGCAAAATGCCCACAGCCTTTAGATTTTACGTAAATTTATTATTTATTGTAAAAAGATGTGCAAAAACAACTGCTTTCAAAGTTTTTATGAAGAAAAAATTAATGTTAAGTTTTTTATAAATATTATAATTTCAATTACTTTCAATTTGCGAATTAAAACCGCTACCCAATTAACTAAATAAAAACTGAACGTTATTAAAAATTAAATTAAAAAAAATAAATTTCATGCTTCCTGGCCGGAAGTCGCCGCTAGAATTATGCATAACTCCATTGTTCACTAGGCTCATACTAAAATGTATTAAATTTCCATTAAGGAACAAAGTCGTGTTTGTATATTTCATGACTACTTTAATGTGGCACATGCTTTCATAATAGAATATATCTAAAATATCATATAATAATTGCAGCTTTATTACGATAAATAAATAAAAGAAAACATAATCGATAGTGATAAAAAGAAATGGCATTTAAAACGCATTCAATTTGATATAGTTTTTGAATAGCCCATTTCCACGTAAATCACCAATCGTAGTAAAATGAAATTACGTATGATGTATTTATAAAAATTACGGCGCACGCTGTAAATTACCTTTTTGCACGGACGTCATTTTGAACAACGACCACCAAATGCCAGCGAGGGGAAGCGCCAAGGTGGTTGTTGCCACGGTATGGACCGCGCTTTGACTTAATATTAGAAATCTCAACGAGGATAGTATGTAGGTGATGTATGCCATCAAAAATATCCAAGCGTACAGCGAGGTATTGTAACAACTGCCTTCACTTGCACGTGCGAACGTTGGGACGGAAAATATGCACATCAAACCAGACATTGTTAGATTAAAGAATTCGGCCAACTTTGTGCTCTGTGAACATGTGCAATAACATATATAATTAAATCAATTAAATATTAATAAATATATTTTACTTTTCCAACATTTGGCAAGACATCAATCCAAAAAAGTGCAACAGTAAAAATCCACGTGAATACATGAATCCAAAACGCTAAATGTAACGCTGAATAATTCTTCCGGTTACTCCTAATTGTTGTTAAGGGTCTGCTTTCTTGCGTTGACTGCGTGTTGGCGCCTTGGAATGACACCAACCGAGAGACTGTAGTTAAAAACTGCGACGACAAGCTCACATAAGACGACACCTACAACACGTTTTCGCCAATCAATAAAAGAAACAATAAAAAATATTGATTTGTATATATATACAATATTTGCGCAGATTAAGAATCTATCCAAGAGCATGAAATAGCCCGAATAGAGTGCTAGACCAACAATATAAATTCCAGCCCAGAACGAATGCGTTTGCCAGCTCCAAACACCACCATCGTCTGATTTATGCTCTCGGTCGTTTCCTCTACATCTAAATTCATTACACAATCCATAATCTACGGCTATAAATAATCCTACGATGATTGTTGTCGTCGCAAATATACGTTGCAATCCCATTACTGTAACAAATTAATTGCCAACATCAAATCAATGAAAAGGAGAGGATGTGGAATGCAGTAGTGTGACTTACGTTTTTTGCAGAAGAAAAAGTAGTAGATTAATGAAAAAACAATTACCAATCCTTTTATTGGATCTTGAATGTGGCACATAACTTTTTTTCGATCCGTTGCATATATTATTATAAATCCACTAACAGTATAAATAATGGAGGATAAAAATATCTCACGTAATTTGATGGGAGGTTTCCTTATGAGCTTATGGCTAAATTCCGTTGAAAATTTTTGACTTACGAGAATTGTTAATAACAATATTAGCACCGTACATGTTGTATTGAAGTATAGTAGGGTGTAAGCGTCGCCCTTAATATTTATTGACTCCTGGTATAGCGGTAGAGTGATTAGTAAAATCGTCGAGCTTACTATTAAAATAATTTTAATCAGCACAAACTCGACTTTAGTATGTGGAGGGTAAAAATGTGTATAATGATGAACATCTTCAGGTTTATCCATTGGAATGCATTGATCGTCACCACTCTCAGACAACGATTCGTCATCCGTGTATTGAACTAGCTCATCGTGATCTTCTTCTTCCATCATATATTATTCGACTAAAAACAATCGAAAATCAGTTTGTTATAACAATAACTTAACCATTGTTATAATCAATAATGCAATAAAAACAACAAATATATTATGCTATTGAACCGCAATTATAGCATGTCATTCAATAAACTCGCGCTCATTGTAAAATTATAAATACTCACGTTAATGTTATTGTTTAAATTAAACTAACCACTAACTATAAACGAATGTCTTTGTTTTAAAGATAATAAAAATATTTATGAAGGTGAAGATGGAAGAAAAGACGTGAAATTTATTTCCAGTACTACCACATGACTAAAATCCCTAAAATCTAATCATTCTCTACATCCAAACTCATCCAAAGAAATAAAATTCACGCAACTAGTATGAAACTGATAATACATATAAAACTATTAATTTGATGTTATAATTTATAATCACCAGCACAAAATATGCAGTTTTTATTGTTACTATAGCACTTTTTAAATAATTCCGTCTCATTTTCTGCATTTACATTACAAGCTTATCCAAAGCCGCTAACAACTTGAATTCGGACAACTGATACATTCACTAATGTAATTTAATAAATTGTTTTATAAAATGCAATCAATAAATATTTTAATGAAATGAATGCTGTATGATAATTAAAACAAAAATAACTATAAATTTTTTTAGATAGAAATGATTGCAAAACTAACTGTAGCAATAATCTGTTATTCTGAGCAGCAAAGAAACAATAGCTCCGTAGCCGTGATCGTCTAGTGGTTAGGACCCTACGTTGTGGCCGTAGTAACCCAGGTTCGAATCCTGGTCACGGCAATGTGCAAACATTGTCACGGTGGAGCACTTTTTTTTCAATAAAAAATAAATTATAGTATATAATTGTGAAATAAATTTTTAATCTAACTAATTAAATGGAATATCCGAATCTTGCTTTGCATTTCTATTTGTCTAATTGAATTAACCAGGCTAATATACCTTATTTATAGAGAAAAACCTGTAAAGTTGGAAATCTTAATAAATTGGAAACCTGCCAACTTGGACGATTTTTCTCTAAACGATAGAAGTCCCCATCTATTTCTCGAACGCATTTGGGGCGACTCGCGCTACTAAAGTAATTGAAAATATCCATAGAAGCATAATAAACATAAAACAAATAAAAGGCAGAAATAAGTCTAATTCTGTAACGTTTGCAATTTAATTGAATAAACCATTCAAATCTAATATATTTGTGTGCCTAATTAAATCGTGGTAAATTGTACTCGCGTTATAAATACGTAAAACTAGAAGAGCCACACATTGATACCATTTTTACTTTCTATTTGATTTGCTAGTCCTTGAGATGTAATTGGTTGATTATGAGAAGTACACAAAATCGAACATAAAATATTTAGAAGACCTAACATTAACTAAATTATACATATAAATACACATTACTCGAGCAGTTATGTTCTAGCATTCATTTATCGACGTTTGATGCAGCTTAAATTTAATAAAGTTAGCAGTAAATATAAATTTGCAACTATAATTTATTTGAAAAAATATCTATTTTAGAATGATGTCAACCTTTTACAAGAACCACTCTATGCATTACTCTTCGTTTCTTTACTTCAACGCAATAGAGTTTGGAAGAATGTGCTGCAATTCGCAGTTACCTTATTTTCATTTCTTATTCTGATAATCGGTTGTATTGGATTTACCATCAAATCAATCAGTTGGTCTTCAAAT
>JARJDW010001019.1:0-34497 GCA_030264715.1 Adinopsis sp. GC000173
ATATCTATTTGAAATTTGACGACCGCACACAACAGATCGATAAATATTTTCCACGAAATAACAAAATAATAAATGCTGAACTTAATTAATATATATCAATCAGACTGCTGTGCTCGTTAATTCATTTATGGTGGATGAAACTATTATAGGTATTAATTTTACGTAACGTTGTTCGATTTAATTAAAAATCGCCAAACTTTAAATGACAAATTTGCTGCTGCCAAAGGCATTCAACAATCGAACGATTTGGTTTCGCAGTTCTACTTATATAGACAATTTCATAGACGATTTAATTAGTTGCGGGTATTTACTTAATCATTGTTCAAATAAACACATTTTCTATCTTCATTTCTAAAATTCCTAGCAATATTGAATTTAATATGCAATAATACGTTGATGGTTTATTAGTTGGTTTAAATACATTTCTGGAATATATATTTTGAATCTCTCTCAATAAAGCGCCTAGTTCTTTATCGTAGAAAATTGTTCATTATCAATCAACAATGATCTAAAAGCTGCCACTATCTATACAATAGTTTTTTGTCTTTTATTAGTCCGATCGCTTAGTTATCCGCCATACCCCATGCAAATTTTCTATTTTACATTGCAATCTTTCTTGATGATGGATTCATTCTCACATTGTAAAACGTCTAGCTATTACAGCAATAGTCAGAATCTTAAAAGCTTTTATAATAGTTTCTTTTTGTTTTTAGCTACTCCGGCCGCTTAGTTATACGACATACTCCATGAGATACAAGGAATTTTTATACGAAAAAAGAGTAAGTACATTTCACATACTAATCTGAAACACGAACTAATACGACCTGGAAAATATTTATACGTTTTCTGCAAAATTTGCTAAATTTTTTACTAGAATTGCTTTTATACACCAATCGGGAAGATTTTTCTTCAATTTTATTCGGAAACTGCAAGATTTGTTAAATTCTTCCAAAGTACCTGCGTTTAACTTTTCACTAAAAATATTTTATATATACCTACACATATCAGTTGGAAAGTTTATATTTTATTGCACTTGGAAAATGTTGACTGAAACATTTTGCATTTTACGATATTTGGTAATTTGCAATAAATTTATTTTGCTTTTTAGAAATCCCAAGACATATAAAACTTCTAAATGGGGTGTGTTTTTGGGGTATAATAATATACGTGCTGTACATTCTCAACCACCTACTTCCTTTAATTGTACTCGATAATTTATCGTGTACGATTAATATTTTCTCAGCAGTAGCAGCAGCAACAACAACAGGTCGTAAAGTACTTGACGATGTTCTTGCGCGCTGTTTGCCTTTATTTAGCAAAAAATCAATCAAGTACAAAAAAAACAACAATGATATATTAATAAAACGAGTTGGGAATTTATTAACAAATATATTTTAAACTTTTTAAATCACAGACGAATTGAATGCATTGCTTTTGAACAAAAAATTAAGATTACATTTTTTATTTATGGGCAAATTGATTAATTTTAGATTTTATTCAAATTTCCAGTTCGTGAATTTTAATTAATTGTTAAAATCTTGAAGTTATAGCAAAGAAATTTGGAATAATTTGCCTTCTTCTGGCCACCAAGTCGTAAAACTATTGCACCAGTTACACTCCTTGGCCTATTATTACAACTGGCGGATTTACGTGTAAGCTTACTGGGGTCCTGGGTCGTAAAACAAAAGTAGTAACAAAGCAAATGAGCACTTTTTGATTGCTGTACTTTTTCGCATTTTTAGAAAGGGTACAATTTAACGATCTTTGATGAACACTGATTTGTATTGCTATACTTAACGAATTTTAATATTTTTCGCTATTGTTTGATGAAATGTAAGTGAAATTGGTCAAAATATGAGGAAAATCATCGAAAAAACTCTAAAATTTAATATTTGAGACATAAATAATTAGAATATTTTAGGGCCTATCGGCTTGTGCGGCCTTGAGACACTGCAAATTACTTTATTTGGCAAACTTCGAACAAATTCAATAGACTTGAGTCACACACATCTACATCATCACAATATTCGAAGTTATACGACTTTTTGTTGTCCACAGCATCAATAAACAAATATCGAGTTGAGTCGCCGGCATCGAAATTAGCAAAATTAAATCGAAGGGCAAGTCCATTCGTTCCTCAAAAAATTACTTATTTGAATATCACTAAGTGATTTTTTTCGATAAATTTTAGTAAATTTCACTGTTTTTGTGAATTTTACTGTTTTCTCATTATTTTTCGATAAATTTTAGTTAATTTTACTGTTCTTTTAATCATTTTTAGATGAATTCGAGTGAATTTCGCTTTCTTCATCATTTTTCGATAAATTTTAGTGAATTTCACTGTTTTTTACTGTTTGATCACTAAATTTCAATGTTTTTAATAATTTCTTTCATGAATTTAAGTGAATTTCACTCTTTTTTTGTACTATTTATTCACTGAATAAAACTATTGCTCAAATTTACGCCACAAATTATTCTATTTGGTAAATGACGAAAGCTTCAAGAGAGTTGAGCCACTTATTGGACTTTTTGTTGTCCACACAGCACGCATAATAAATTGATATCAATGATGCGTGCAATAAACAAATATCATCGAATCAAGCCGGGCATCGAAATTAATCAAAATTATGTCGTGCATAAATTTTTATTTATCGCGCCCTGTGTGCGATTTGTTGTTGACTGGAACACACATGTCTATATATAAATGTACGTATTTTTTTGTTGTTGCAAAAATTATTTATGTTCTTTTTATTGCGCATATAAAAGAGAAGAGACGTACATAACTAGTTCTAATATGATGACATTATGCCGACGGATAAATACGTTCTGTGTGTTTGAACGTGATCAAGGAATGTTTTTCTTCTATACCATATATATATATATATATATATCTATGTAGAAATTGATTTTATTAAAGGGAGGTATACATAAGCCAGCTACAACACGCGAAAATCGCGCGCACTCATGCCCCGGCGCTCACTAACTATTTTTAATAAGAAAAAGGCGTAATTGTTTCGTCGTTTTTCCATTTAAATTAAAAGCGCGCGCGCGCGTACCCTCCATTTGTTTGTTTTCGAAATCGTTTTCTGGCATAAGGCCTTTCACATTTTTGAACAAGCATCCTTTTAACTCGTTATTTAAAATGTACGTCATGCCTTTGAGTTTTCACAGCAGCGATCTGCATGCATATAAAGAGCGGAAAAGAAATGACTTACTTCATACGTGGGTGTATAAACATACGCAAAACGGTCAGTTAACTTTTATTTCAAATTGTTTTCTGGGTCAGTTTTTCCTGACTTTTTACTCGACGCTTTATAAAATGGAAGGACGTTGATATAATGTAAATCGACAATTCAAAATAAAAAAATGGCAAATATTTTATTGTTTTTATGAAATATATAAAAATTCATTCCAAAAATAGATTTTTTTATAGCGATCTGCATAAAAAGTGGAAAAAAGTCTTACATCCTACGCAAATCGTTCAGTTAACTTTTATTTGAAATTGTTTTGTGGTTCAGTTTTCGTTCTTCTTTTCTTTATGAAGAAAAATTAAATGTTTACTAAAATTGTAGTAAAAATAGTTTGGAATAACAAGCCATTTTCTACATCCTGTGGGTATATTGAAAAATTCATTTCAAAGTAGAGTTTTTCGAGGCGATCTGCATAAACATCCACAGAAGAAATGACTTCAATCCTTCGTGGATGTATCCAGATATGCCCACGCAAAAGGGTCAGTTATCTATTACTTGGAATTGTTTTGTAGCATGATTTTCCTCTCTCTTTATTCGACGCGCTTTATGAAATTCGTGAAAAATGATTATTGATGCAATTCAACATGTTTTTTTCTTGTTGAAAATTGTATAATAATTTGGTCTAGCAACGCATTTTAAACATCCAGTCGATAAATTAAATATTTATTCGAAAAATACAGTTTATTATACAAATCTGCATACAAACGGAAAAAAAGTTACTTACATCCCATACACATACACATGAAAACGGTCAGTTAATTTTATTTGAAATTGTTTTGTAGAATCATTTTTCCCCTCCATATGAAAAATGATTGTTGATGCAAATCGCCATACTACAATATAAAATTGTATTTATGGCTAAATAACGTTGTTGGCGCGCCACCCAAATTGGATGCAAATTTATATTGCAAACACGTGTTTGATTTTTAGCGCAAAATTAAAATCGCAAACAAATTTCAAAACTCTATTTGCACGCAAAAAATGAAAGTTTTCGCAAAAGCGTTTCGGCGCGCGCGCGGATATAAATAAAATGTTTTGTATTCATATATTCGCATAGCGTCTTGTGTTGCAAAGTTTTTTATTTTTCTCTCTAATATTAATTTAAACTCTTGCGCGTGTATTTTAAATGAGATGAAAGTCGTGTGACCGCTCTAAAATCAGACATAGTTGCATACACATTGCATTCTAGAGTAAGAAATGGGTTATTTTTTATAGTATTGTAGAATTCATATACGCATGGTTTAAAAATATCCATGTAAAATATTAACGAACAAAAATTATTGCACAACCCAATGCAATAAGAAATTACGTACCGGGTGCAAAAGTCTTCTAATCGTATTTGTATAAAAATTACTACAATATTAACAAAATACATAATAATTTCCAAGTTTTAACAAATCTAAGTCATTATATGGAAAGATTTCGAATATTATTTAAACAAACTATAATATTACAATAAAGCATCACTTTTTTATCTCCCTCGACTGACAATTCAATTGGCTTCTGTTCGAAAATGTTGATCAATGCGCATATTTGCAAGCCCCATTGTGAATAAACATAATAAAATGATGTTTAATAAATATTTGCGTATTAAATAAAAGCTCTCGCATTCAATATCGGCGAAACAATGTTGTTGTATTTTAATACCCTTCGATTTATAAAACTATTGTATTAAAATTTTGCGTATTTGTTTTTATATGATGGAATTTCGATAAAAGCCGGCGCTATTGGCAAATGAAATTTGATAAAATACATTTTAGGGTGAGAACGATTATAAAAATATGTATTTCGTTTTATTGTAGTTTGATGAAAAACTTCACTACCATATAGGGAGGATTTTACTCTTGATGGATTATTTTGTTTTGATTCAAAAATGCCAATTAAAGGGTTGTTTAAAATGAGGATAAATGTATGATTTTATGATGTTTTTGCTTGATTCAAGAAGAATCCACATTTATTTCATAAATGAACTACGTTTTATCCAATGGTGATAGTCACACCTTCTGGATCAAGTCGAAAATGCATAAAATTGACAAGAACTTTAATTTTTAAATAAAACAATTATTTTTATAGATGAAAAACTATGCAAAAATTGTTTGAAGTCGTTTTTTTCTTTATACTGTTCTAATACCTTAGAAATGGCAACTAAGGTAGTGTTCTTTTTCGTGCACACTCTGTATAAATGTTACAAGAATAAATTAATTAAAGGAAGATGATTTCAAAGATAATCATGAATAATAAAATTAAACAATTACCAAATAGCCATAAATTCGTTCAATTTATCAAAACTATTTATTATTTTTTATGTTAAAGTTAATCGAAGTAATATCTTTTGCGAAAAATTGGAATGCCACCCATAAAAATTGCTCAAAACAATATGCTTGAAACTATATATATGTAAGTCATTCAATTTTCCACCTGAAGTATTTCGTTTTTGAACGCTAAGTATAGATTAAATCTAAATAATATTTATTTGAAACGATTGCGGTATATCTCTTAAAAATAGCGATGCGTAAATGACTTTCATCATTGATTGGGAAGCTGATAAAGTGCTTTGCGTCTCATATACTAACGTTATTCGAAGCAAATAGACGCAAATGCACATTGCACTTCATACTAATATGATAGATGAAGCCGATCTTTACTCCTCCAGACGATTCTATACTTCCATTGAGCAATGAAAGTCGTCATCATCATATAGCTGCAATGAAACTCAGTGAAATTGAATAATGGTGGCGACCTTCCGTTTATATAAATAATTTCTTTAAAGTAAATGATCAGACTGTTGCATGTACGTGACGTTCTGATAAATTTATATATATGTGCTGTGGGGTAATTTGTTTCCAAAAAATTAAATTGTTTTTAATATACTCATCAAAGCAAAGTTAGATGCAGGGGCGTTGAAACTGCATAAGCAGCTCTGCTTTTCTTAGCATTAAATTTGTTAAGCTTCTTAAAGTTTAAAATTGTAAAATAAGTAGTTGGGAAAAACAAGGTTGTATATAGAGTTTAAACGCCCTAAAGATCAATTGAAAAATTTTATGAAAATTGAGCTTTTTAAGTAACAAAACAGCAAATATTTAATTCTTGGCAAAAACAAACAAATATGTCAAAAATTTAACCTCCATAACAAAGCTGATTGTAACTAAGATATTTAACAATAATTAACTCAAAACTAATATAGAACTGCATCTGGTAAAATTGATATTGAATATGTTGTGTACATGTAAAATGCAAAATAAGTATTGTTTCAAGTCCAACAATAAAAAAGTCAGGAAAACATACTTCATCTTAAGAATCACGGCATACACTTATTAGTTTTACTTGGCATACTTAAGAGTCATTTGTCTTGTGGGTTTGAGTGTAATTTCTTTTCGCAAATTGGATATTCACTCAGCATTCATATTCTTTATGTCAAACGATGGATTTATTTTAATTAAAAGTTAATGTAAAATGCAATTATTACAAAAATTGGATTGTAGTTTGTTAGAAAAAGGTTATATTGAAATATTTCTTTAAAATATAGAACTTTTTGATCATTTTGGTATTTAAAAAATTTATAAACTTTTTTAAGTACTGTTGATTATCACTTTTCACCCAATTTCTAGATTTTTTACGTTATACAAATTAAAAATCGCAGAAAAATGCAATTATTATTAAAATTGTATTGTGGTATATTAAAACAAGGCTGTATTTTAAACACCCTGATGATTTATTAAAAAATTTCATTGAAATATAAAACTTTTTGATCATTTTTATATAAAAAAGTTTATAAACTTTATTAAGAATAGTTAATTGTCACTTTTCACTTAATTTTCAGAATTTTTACGATATATAAAGAATCTGTTTTAATTAAAATTGTGTAAAAAGTATTGTGCTTTAAACATTACTTTGAAGAATTGAACTTTTAGATCATTTTTATTCTAAAAAAACCTATAAACTTTATTAAACATTGTTGATTGTCTTTGATGATATAAATAAAAATCTATTTTAAAATGTTTTCTCCCACACAGAACCATAACTTACAGCATTCTTGCAACCAACGCAAAAATATGTTAACAATTTGCTGGGCCTAAACAGTTTTCATATTTTTGATGTCAAACTCAAAAGAGTTTATTTTGATTAAAAACCAAAGGAAAAATTGCAATTATTGCAAACAACGAAAAAGGCAAATTCCAAGTCAGAAATAAAAACGTCAATTATTTTTTTTGCGTATTGATAGATGATGGGAAGCCTTGTTTCGGATGTTGGAAAAGTGCTTCCAGATGACGACATCTTTTTGCGTCTCTACAAGAAAACACACAGAAACGTTTACGCTTAATTAATTGTTTAAATTGCCCGTATACATATAATATTAATTTTATTCTAATTATACGTCTCGGAGAATTTATTAAATTATTAGGGGTGAAAAATACATAAAGAATTTAATTAGTTCTCAAAAACCAAATATTTAATCTAGTGAATAGCGAAGCATCATCATCGTCATCGTTGATATTTTTTTTGTATTGAGCTTTGCGTGTTCGATGAGGTCAAACGACTTTGCACAAGACGTACGATCACCTTTAAAGCCACAATGTGTCAATGTATCAAAGCAGGGTTTAATAATAATGGCACAAAGTTGCCATTTTCAATACACGCGCAACAGACACATACACACACATATATATAGATGGAATATTCTACATTATCGAAACGCTCGACTGACTGGAAAATGGACCGCAATTGACAGACCGAACATTCTAATTCTCCAATGACAATTTAATTAAAACGGCACCCGATTTTTGTTGCGCATTGATTTTGCAATTGCACACACATGTACTTGTACGACAATGTTTTCACTTCAATTGTTATAGTTTGCCGACGGACCGACATTACATGGCGTTAAACTAATGTTTAACGTCTAGTAGTAACATAAAGTGTTTGCCTAATCCCACCACCTCCATTTTGCACGGCCTCCATTTCAACCGGATTCACTTCGAAGCACGATTCAATTGCCACTCAGATCGTCGTTAGATTACAACGAATACAAATCCGATCGACTTTTTTTATTCTTACGTGATTATACAGGATGATTCCCAAATTCAAACAAAAGAAAAGTGTAAAGAAATATTGCACTCAAAACATTGATAGACAGAAGACCGTTAGCAAATATTTTATTGCTTTTTTATGCAATGTGTGGACAATAATAAAAATTAAATTTTGCGTAATGTACAAGAATTAATTTGATTATAGAAATGATTTTGATTATTTTCAAGTAATACGGATTACCAGATTGGAGAGACTTTTTTTTCTGCGTATGTAATAAATATTATTGCGTTTCCGAAGTGCAATTTTGTTATTAGATTTTTTAAAATGTAGAAAGTTTCCTTACAAACTTTTTCTATCGGTAAATCTTGAAAATTTGTTCATTGAAATGATTTTGATGATGATCGGCAGGTAATAATTAACAAATTGGAGAGACTCATTTTCTGTCTATGTAATAAATATAGAAGTAATTGCTTTTCCGAAGTGCAATTTTGTTATTAGATTTTATAAAATATTGTAAATACTCGTATCTTTAAAAATTTCGTTTATTGGTAAATCCTAAAAATTTGAAATTATATTAATGATCTGCAAGTAATAAAGATTACTAGATTGGAGAGACTCATTTTTCTGTCTATGTAATAACTATAATTGCTATTTCAAAGTGCAAGTTTCTTATTAGATTTTATAAAATTGATTAAATATCCTTAAAAACTTCTTTTATCGGTAAATCTCGAAACATTCTGGGAATGTACCTAAGAAAAATTTTATACCGAAGCAAGCCAGCTAACCGGATAAATGCAAAAGTAATTGCATCCTAAATCTGTTTTTATCTCGCCAATAATTGTAAATATCCGATCGAGTTTTCTTACTCCTATGCAATTATGCAGGATGTTCTGGACAAAATTGTTTAACCAGAAAAAAACACGGGGAACAAGTATCTACAAAAACAACTTCTTACAAAAGGTATATATTTATATCTATTATTTTTTTAAGGAGATGTGAATATCTAAATCTAAAAGAATCAAAAACTTTTTTTGTGCGAAATTTGTGAGAAATAACATCTACAGTTTAAATGTATGATATTCGATGCAGTAAATATTATTATATTCTTCAAATATCTTAATTTTAATTCTGTCTTAAAAGTTTGTAGCTTCCAAGTAAAAATCCTTAACAACTTTTGCTATCAGTAAATCGTTTAACACATTTCAAGAATATTAGCCGATTTTTACAAGCAATTTACGACAGCCATTTACCCGGATAAATGCAGAACTTACCGCATACTAAATCCGGTTCCAGTTAATAATTAAACTTTAAAAATCCCAATTGTTCTTTTCTTCGCAGAAACGCTAACTAAACAGATAATATTCAGCTGATATTTCATGCACCGCCAATCATGTAATATCCTAAATGAAATCTCCTAATTGAAAGCTTAAGCATTGAATTCTGAGAATTTTCTTGCATTATGGATTTTTTCCACTTCGAACTAAAAAATTTATTTTTGATACGCCAATTCCCATGCCGCATATAAAAAAGCCGGGTAATTCATTTACATAACGTAAATTTTTAATAGATCATATTGTAAGGTTGTATCTTATGAATTTTAAGGTCTACAATAAATAGACAAAAATGATCGTTTAACTTATGGCAGGGAATAATTAATCATTAAAACTTCCGAATATGCTTAATAATGAAGCCTCACTATATTACCCGCAATAAAGTGCGTTGTATTATTTAGATAATGCATAAAATGCAAGGAAATATTAGGTCGGGCCAAGCCAACATTTATAAATCAATAAGTAAATAAAACTGATGAATTGTTATTCGACGTTGCATGGCCGAAATTCAATAAGACGTTGCTTCTTGTTGTGCTCGACGAACGAAAAACAAATTTAATTTAATTAGAGATCATAGTACATTATTGTATGTACAAGCGATTCATTGACCCATCTGATATCAAAACTAATCCATATAAAAGGGGTATTGAAGATGTCTGCAAATGTTGCACTTCAACATCATTACGAGTAAATTCTAAATATTTTGCTATTTCATATACTTTGTATAAATAAGTTGTGAAAACAGATTTCGCATTCAAACGAACCGCAGAAAACAGAAAAGTATGTATGCAATTTCCAGCTAAAAAAGTTATTTTTACTATTCAATACTTAGGTTTACAGTTAGCAAAATCAGACATAAAAATGTAGGACTATGTGGCAAAACATTACCTCAAGAACGAAGAAAAGACTCCGAAATATAGTGAACTAAGTCATTTCTTATTATTCCATAATGGAAATTTTATTTTTAATATACCTAAAGAAAAGTTATATTCCTTTTTTACTTTTCTACAGACATAATCCACTCCAATTACGAGTTTTGATAAAAACTACTACCACTACATTACTTTGCAATCCTTTTGCGATGTACTTACTTTTCGTTTCCCTGCGCATTCTTAAATTGAACATCGAGAAATAGCGGGCAATAAACATTTAAATAGTTGTGACAATCAGCGGTTTGGACTGTCGTGCTGTATAAATAAACGATATCAGTAAAATGAGAGAATAAAAGTAGTAAAAACATACCACGTTGTTTATATTGTAGCAATTTGCCGGTTTTATTGTTATATTGTGAGCGCCGATTCTTTGCTTTGGATGCGTAGTAAACAATCTGCAAAGTTAAGAGAAAAAATGTTAAATATTTATTTTTTGATATAAATATAGCAAATATAAAAGTGCAAAATATTTTATTAGATTCTAAATATTGTTATGAATTTTCAATATTGAAAATAAGTGCTTACAAAGCATTTGTGACTATAAAATACAATAAATATCTCAGGTGTAGAATTATTTTAACTGTGACATAACCATAGGCTGCATAACTTCGTACCGTAAAGAGTAACTTACGCCACTCGTTATATAATAGTTATTTACATCATTTGTTATGAAAAGTCTAGTATTATCGCATGATTTAATAAAACGAATAAAGTGATTTTTTACAAATATGCGAGACGAAAAATAATTTTTGATTTCGTAACGCAATTATGCATACGATTTTATCCAATTATGTACTAAACTAATTCAATACACAAATATACTTGTATTAAGTTTAGTTTGCACAAATTGAAGTGTCACAAATAACCATAGAAACTAAAATATGAAAGAATAAGTAAATTATAGAAAAGTGTTGTTTTTTTACATCACTAGTGATAAAAAGCTGACATATCATTACCATAAGACGTCATGTGTAAATTGACATAGAAGATAGGAATTGGATAACAAAAGTGTTACAATTCTAAAGAGTTTTTCATCATTTATAGAAAATTGTATGAATTTTTGCCAAAAATATATTATATACTGCTTATTATATACTTTCAGCAATAACAAATCTCTTTAATAGTAATGGCACTTTTTGCTTTGTAACGATTTGGATGGAAAAAATTGAAGTATTCATTTTTTTTATTCGCCATTTGCCATGCTATTATAAGTTTTCATATACGCATTTGTCACATTGAATGTGTTATAATCGTCGTTATATTGACGTTTCTATTTTTTTATATATTCGCGAATGGCAAAATTCCTGTCGCCTTCTATATATTTACTGAATTGTGCGCTTGCAACAAATGAACTTTCAGTTTCTTACATTGTGAAATGCTGATCTTGACGTTTATAGTTGAATGAATCGAAGGTTTTTCTACATGCGCTTAGATAAGTTGTCACTTTTTCTCATTGTGAAAATAAACACAACTATTACAATTTCTACAACATTTTATTCCAATTTTATTGTTGTTAATAATAAGAATAGACAATTCAGAGTTTAATTGAGTTACTATTAATTTTTTTTAATTTAAATTTTAGATAAGTTTGAAGAAGTTGGTCCAGTTTAAACTCTGCATCGTTCAGATATTACCATAAAGTTTTAATAAAGCAGCAATACCTATGTTTTTTTATGTTATATTCTACTTTTTATTAAATTTTACCTTAATGATAAAGTCTGCAATAAAAAATTTACAGATCTTTGGGATTATGAATTAATAGCAAGCAAGCTATATATGGCACAGTCCTTGATTAAATTTGCGAATTAGTTAAAAATGCCGACAGTAATTCAATCATTTGCATTTATAATTAATTTAACATAGATATCAGTCACGTAGATGACGTGCTATAAAGCGTATACATAATTTCCACAACAAATTACATCCTATACATCCTATATTTTACTTCAACAATTTGTTTGCAACAACCAACTTATTTTGCAGACAAATATTAAATTTTATATAAACGTTATATCCTATATCTAAACAATAAAACAATTAGATTACATTTTTTCTATCCCCCGCGCGCTAAATCGCTGAAAATACGATACAACGAAATATTAAACAAGCTTAAACAAATCCATTTCAATTTCGCTGCATTATATTATCCTGTATCTCTCTAAATTAAAAAATAATATACATTAAAATCTGCGTGCTGAATGCGTTTACTACTAATTATTTTAACGATAGATTTACATTTAATCATGAAACAAATCCACAATTTCAAAGATATAATATTGAATTAATGTTCGATCGATGCGTATTTGAAAAGCGATTAAATTAAATCAAATTTGAACGACAGGGAGAGAAAATGCTCGAAATTAAAACACAGACGGGGGAGAAAAAAACAGCAAACACCATATAAATATTTAACTTGCATTTTTAATTGAAGGAATTAATTTCCGTTATGTTTAACACACAGCAGCGCATGGGAAAAACTACGCGCAGTTTTATTTAACTTTAAATTTAAGCGCTAAAACAAATATTTGACGAAAAGTTTGCGCCGCCGCGGCGTTACTTTTAAAATCTAAACATTACCACTCATTTATCTATAATTTAAATCAATTTAAGGTGTGTGTATCTTAATAATTGCTAAATTAAACAGAGGCGCAATATTTTTATTAAGTTTAGTATTTGTGTACAAAATAATTTACAATATTTCGTGTTTTCTGTTCTAACAGAAATGCGCATCAAAATTAGAGTCAAATTATTTCTATATATTTATAATAATTATTGCTGGATCTGATAATATATCACGTCTTCTTGAAATAAAATTTGTCCAATTGGGCAATGACGTTCCGATAGCTTAATTTGATATAAATTTGGAAATGGCAACGAATGATGGTTTAGATGTGTATTATGTTTGGGATGGTCCATTCGAAATGTATAATAGTTTACAGGACATCCTTGATTTTTTTTGATTTTTTTGTCTTGCAGGAATTCATTAGACATCATTCACTTAAAATTTAAATTAATGTGAGGTGCTGCTAAAAACATGGCTTACAACATTGTCGGTTTAATAATTACGCAAATTAAACACCACCGCAACATTTTTTCTTCTTCTATTAAGCTTACATATTAATGTAATGTATGTAGGGTAAGCGCAAAATAATTAACTAATGTGTTTTTCTGACAAATCAAAAATGTAATATACCTATATGTACGCTAAAAAGCCAATGTCGCTCTTCTCTTCTCCTCTTTACTCTTTTTTTCTGCTTTGCTTGCAGAATGGATGTTCAGAAGTCTTGCAACAATTCATTGGCAAATGTTTATTAAACACTAGAGTGTATGAAGCAGCTTAAAATACATTCTCTCTCTATGCCTTTGTGTGTGCGCTCACATTCTCGTCATTTTCATTTTAATATAGCCACAAGCTACACAGCAGTTTATAGCAGTAGCGGCAGCAAAATCGAACGTAAAATTTCCTTTCTTGTATTTTGATAATATTTCGACCTCTCAAAACATACATAAATCTTGATCCGTGCGCGTTTAGCAAGCACAAGGACGAAAAAAATGTTATGCATATATCATGGCATGTAGTATTATTTTACGCGCTCGCTCGTCGAAGATTGAGCACGCATTTACATTTTTCCTGTGTATTTTGTTTCATATAGACATATATACAGAGTGGTTCATAAGTTGGCGTGTATTTTCTAAACATCTTCTAATTCTTGATAGAAATTTAGCATTAAAAGAGATCTGACGTGAAGTTTTAGAATAGTCATTGGATAATGTTGATTCAGAAATCGAAGATTGCGGTCTGAACGCATTTACATTTTTTAGAATAATTAGATATTATTAGAAACTTCAAATTCTTGATGAAAATTGTGTTGGTATTTAGAATATAACCTTAGGGAGTAATGAATCTGAGGCGTGAAGTTTAATAACCATTCTTCGTTAATTTTGGTTTATAGATTTAGAGATTAATGGCCAAACCGTTCGTTTAAGATTGAGCACA
The DNA here is from genome assembly GCA_030264715.1 of Adinopsis sp. GC000173. NCBI lineage: Eukaryota > Metazoa > Arthropoda > Insecta > Coleoptera > Staphylinidae > Adinopsis > Adinopsis sp. GC000173. The sequence continues at coordinate 14,540 of JARJDW010001019.1, forward strand.
GTGCGCATTTACATGTTTCATAAAAACAAATAGACCACGCATTTTCTTTTTGAGCGCTTGGTGATGATTCATTAAATGATAATTAATTATCTGAAAATTATATTGCTGATTTTTTTGCACACTCTTTGCTCCTTCTTCTCGACGTGCTGTTTTTTAGTTTAAATTAGAGTTAATTTTTATGCAAGGGACAAAAACACAGCCAGCAAGCTGTTCAATGTATGTGCAAATTGCCAATTAACAAATTTTTTACTTTATTTAGTGTTAGTATTACAGAGAGATAAATAAATTGATCTGGCTTGAAATTTTAGAGTGGTCTTTGGTTAATTTTGATTCAGAAGTCGAAGATGGTGGCCTGAACGCATTTACATTTTTTAGAATAATTAGATATTATTAGAAACTTTAAATTCTTGATGAAAATTGTCTTGGTATTTAGAATATAACCTTAAGGAATAATGAATCTGAGATTAATTTTGGTTCATAGATTTAGAGAATGATGACTAAACCGCTCGTTTAAGATTGAGCACAGTGCGCATTTACATATTTCATGTCCATTTTGTTTGATACATGTATATATGTACAGGGGGATTCAGAAATTGGCAAGTAACATGTTAATCTTTGAAATTTCTTCAAATTCTAGATGAAAATTGTCTTGGTATTAAGATATAACGCTAAGGAATAATGAATCTGTGGCGTAGAGTTATGTAGTCTTTCTTGGTTAATTTTGATTCACAGATTTAAAAGATAACAACCCTATTTGCCGGATGGACTGCTTTTTTGTGATACAGCGTATCCCAAAGAATACAGAATGGAGGAATATATAAAAATTAAGACAATTTTCACAAAATTCAGTTTATTATAGGTGATTGTACTGTGATTTTCTCAAACTTTAACAATATTTGGCACACAAATACCTCACTTTAGTCCAATGATTTAGAAAATAATAACCGAATGGCAAAATTGGGTACTGTTTTTGAGATACAGATTTCCCAAAGAAAAATAAAACAGTGTTTATTAAGCACATAGTAAAAGATTTTAATGAAAATTAAAATAAATGAAGAAGAACTCCGAAATTTGATATATTAAGCGACTGTACTATAATTCCTTCAAACATTTTTTGATACATGAATATGTCTGCTTTGCTTGCCCTGTACATAAAACTATTAAACTTCGCTCTGATATTATATATGTGATAGAATTAATTTGCGCCGTCGTTCACTTAATATATTCATGCGCGATGCTTTATTAAAGCGATAAAAATGGTGTAATTTTAATTTATAGAGATGGCACACTTCTTTTTGCCATTTTTGCGCTGTAAATTCAATTTGGATTGCGCGCGCGAAAACAGCGTTTGCCATACGAATGAATGAAGAGAGCATGCTGAAAATTATTATAATGAAATGTTGTTTTGCAATAAAATAAAATTAATTCGCTTAATGTGCTTTTAATGTTCCGCGCGGACAGAGAGCGAGCAAAACAAAACAAAAAATTAAAATAAAAACAAATAGACAACGCATTTTCTTTTTGCGCGCTTGGTGATGATTCATTAAATGATAATTAATAATCTGAAAAATATTTTACTGATTTTTTTGCTCGCTTCTTCTCGACGCGCTGCTTTTTAGTTTAAATTAGAGTTAATTTTTATGCAAGGGACAAAAAAGCAGCCAGCACCAACCTCCCAAACCCGTTTTGTTTGTACTGCATTTATCATTCCAATTTATTTTTCAGCCATTTTACATAATAAACCACTAACGTTTTGTTTTTATATATATTTTTCTGTTCTGCTCTTGAAAACAAACATGTATGAAATATTAAAAAATAAATGCAAATAATCTTTTATGCATACAACTTTTTTTCCATCATCGCAAAAAGCCATTACTTCACAATGTCAACGAGCTTGTTTCATTATGTGCGTTGCTGCAATTAAAGCATATGTGATAATTGTTAATAATTATTAATAAAATAATTTACACAATAAAAATGCAAGCTGTTCAGTGTATGTGCAAATTGCCAATTAAAAAGTTTTTTACTTTATTTAGTGTTAGTGTTCCAGCCAGATAAATAAATTGATTTGTGTAATTATTAATAAATAATCTACGAATTGAGCTGATAAACTTTTTGGAATAAATAGAGTTTCTATAATTTAAAATATTGTTTCCTATTTTAGTGGCATGTTTCCATAAGCACCCCATTCCCCAAAATATTTATTGGTAGGAATGCTAATCATCGTTAAAAAATGATTTACCTTTTAGTCATTTTGTGGCTAAATGCATGTTTTAACACTAAATAGTTTAAGTGCTTTCAAGTAGTTGTCATTTATGTGACAAATTAGGCAACGCATTTTGTAATAGTTATTTACGTTATAAGGCAGGTAAGGGCGGTTTTACAGTTGCCGAGTAGGCGTGTATATACGAAGCAATTGTAAAATAGCACTTGCCTGCCAAATAACGTACAATATTTTTCATGTCGACGAAATATTTAAGATAAATTAAACGTTTTACACGTAATGACGCAAAGTGAGCACTGGCCGACCGGTTTGTTTTATTTTATCCAACCATATGTGAGAGAGGGAAAGAAAAAAAGAAAACAATAGCGTAAATGAAATTGTAAATAAATGTTAAAGTTATTTAAACAATTTTCCAAGCGATAAAATCATTCATATTTATAAATCGTTTGCTTTTTAGTGTTGTTGTTTGGACAAGTTTTCCTTTTAAGATTGAGTGTCGATGTCAATAAATCCCAGATTGATGTAATAGAAGCCGGCGAGGTGAGGCGGTGGCGGTGGCTGTGTGTGTGTGGATGAAGAAAAAAAGGGATGTGTGGTCACAAGATTTACACTTCAAAAGCAGCGAGAAGATGGAATTGCTTCTGTTGCAAAATGCATTTTCAAACCGAACAAATCTTTCCCTCCCTCCCTTCTCACTTATTTTTTCACTTTGGCGCGCGCTTTTTTTTGTTTCATTAAACTTTCATTTTAAATGGATTAATTAAATTTGTTCCAGTTCGTTTAAATTTTCCCAATTCGCTTGATGAATATCGTATTTTTAGAATATTATGTGGAGAGGATGGAAAAATTGTAGATTTGTCAAGATTAAAGCGGAAATCTTGTCTTTAATCCATAACATATGTCTTTTATTACAGCTTTCTTAGATTTACTTGCTGTCGAAACGAACAGCGCGCGTGTAAGCAGATAATAATTAATATAAACTTGAATCTAGTTTCATTATTTTTGATATAAATTCAATTACCAGTAATAAGAGTTTGCAAACTGAATTATGATAAAAACACAACAAACAACAAAAAATATAATAAACTTGTACATTTAATGAGAATAATGCTGGGGCGTAGAAAAGATTTTCTTTATATTTTGCGCATTAGCTGTATGCTAGTAGATTAATAAAACCAGATAATTAGTATGTACATTAAACTGATTATGGAATACTGTTTTAATTAGTATTAAAAATGCAGGCGAATATTGAAAAATTAATTAATGAATGAGATATTTTTTATATTTTCAATATCATGATTTCTTTGCTACGGAAATTTTTGCGATTTTCTTCATTGATTTTTCTTTGTTGGCATTTTCCAGCAAGATATTTCACTATCTTCGTCAAAATTGTTGAATAAATGCTGCTCAACTTAATTTTAGTGACCAACTTACATTTTATAGTATTACCACGCTTCTTAAACATTCAAATTTGGATGGATGTTCTTTGTTGTGGAAATTTTAGGATTTTCTTCATTGACTTTTGTTTGATCTTTGGCATCTTCATCATTATCGACGGAAAATGGAGAAGAATTGTGTTCCTCTTAGTTTTCGAACATATTTGATGAAAATCTTAAAAGTTTTGATGGAAAATGCCAAAATCAAAGAAAAATTTAATGTTTAAAAAGCGCCGGGTTACTAAAAAATGTAAATTACTCACTAAATGTTTTTTTCTTTGTTTCTTTAACAAATAATCAAAATGTACTTAATGATAGAAGTTAAAATCTTGTAGTTAGTTAATATCATCGACATAAATATAATAAAAAAAGCGATTGTCTGAATCAATTTCTAATAATCTATCTATAATATATAGTCCGAGTAATAAATAAAAGCTATCATAATTTTAACGATTTATGAGTTCAATATTGAATACCTATATGCTTTCGCTAAAAAGATGAATAGACACGATAAAAGATAAAGTATTTTGTTAAATGTAAACATACGAGTACATTTCAAGCAAGCAAGCAAGCAAGAGAAAAAAGGAAAAACATTCAATAATTTTTTTTTCAGTCTCGTTCAATTTCATGTTCATAGTGAAAGAATTTCATCAAAATAACTGGACGCGTTCTCTCTTTCTACGTGACAAAAATGCGCTTGTTCGCTGTACGCTTTTCTCTTTTTTTCTTGCCTCTTGTTCTTCCACTCGCAGAAGCCTGCAAGAACAATTATTGAATAATAATTATATCTTGCTCTATTGTAGTTTTTTCAAACATTTCAAACAATACGTACTTGAAGCGAAGGCAAGCAATCACGCGACTAAATTAAAAAATAATTCCGACGTCCCGTTGATGAAATGAAATTTATTGAATTTGGAATTGGCTTAAAGTTTTATGAAAGTGTTAAAACATGTAGACTGTCACTTGTAAATTAATTTCATTTGTTATATTTTCCTTCTTCTCATTGAAATGGCTTTAATTTTTTTTGTTCGTTCCACATACACACTCTGCAAACTTAATTCTCTATTCCAGATCTAATCTAAAATTAGATTTTATTCGTGTGCATGGCACAGATATAGCGCTTATCTAATATTATCAACTTAGTATTCAATGAATGTTTTATATTTATAAATGCAATCACAATTATGGTATATATGCATATGCTGCTGTATAAAAGTATGTGTTTGCGCGGTTTTTTTCCTCACTCACTCTCGTATCTACTGATGAATATTCTGGTTCAATTGGCGCAAAAGAACTCCGGTTTCGTGTTTGCATTAATTGCGATTTTTTGTGTATTTGCAAAGCGTCGGGCAAAAATGAATGAGGGTCGAGCCTCCTTTCAACCACTGAAAAAAGTTCTTTTACTCATCGACAAATTTCTAAAAAATGTGTGGTGGAAATGTTTTTAAAATAGACATAATCACTTGTAATTAAAACATGTTAACTACTTTTATCTCATTTTTTATCGTTAAAATTATCAATAATTTAAAATATTGGGAAATATCAAGTTATTTTAGCTTAGATTGATAAATATGTAAAGATTTATGTCATGCATTTAAGAAAAAATGCATATTTCTTATTTAAAATGTCTGAAAAACTCTTTAGTCGTCCTAAAGTATTATTTGGTACTTTTTCATTCATTTTAATACGTTAATATTGATAAAAAATATATGTTTATAGTTCTATTCTTAAAAAATTATAGAAGATTTCATTCTTCCTTAAAAATTTCCAAAAAAATGAATTGATGTCTGTTAGATATATGCTAATTATGATACAAAACATAAACACTTCTAAAAATGGTCGGATAAAACGCTACAAATTTACAAATTTATTATACAGAGTGGCGCAATCAAATAATAAAGTTTTTCTTTAAAGCGTATCTTTGACTATTCGAGACATTGTGGACGAGTAGAGTGTCAACTTTTAATTTCAAATAGTTATACTGAAAGTAGTCACAAAAATTGTAGTTCAATCATAGCGGTGGCTAAGGAACTTCCCCATTTGTGCTAGTGAACGTAAAAAGTTGGATTTTGATGGATCTATATAGGATGTGGGTCATCATGTAAAATTCTTGTTAGAGTTTGTTTTGAAAGTCTTAATTTAAAGCAATGTTATTGCATGGAGTAAATCTTTGGTGGCTTGTTGCAGTCGCAAATAGCGCAGCACTCTCAAGGGTGCCATAAATTAGTTTTTTTCATTTTTATAGTTGTTTTTGGGCGTCAAAAATACAGATTTAGCGAGCAGATTTAGGTCATCATGTCAAATTCGAGTTAAAGTTTAGTCTTAGGGTAAAGCAATATGCTGTTGCATCGAGTAGAGGTGGCTTGTTGCGGTCGTAACTCGCGTAGCACGAATAATTAGTTCTGCTATTTTCATGGTTGTTTTCCGTTCTAACGCTGTATGATAAAACACATCGTATTGAAAAAAAGGCGAATGTTAAAATTCTAGAGCGTTTGCATTTTACAATACACCCTGTATATTGTACTTACATATAAATAAATTAAATCATATTTATATTCATTATATGCCATTCTTACATCCCTCTCAGAGCGTGACAACCAATAAATATAGGTATAATTCTAAATACCGATGTGAATCAATCATCAATCATGTTTTTATATCGTAAGCAGGTTGCGCTTGCTTGTAAGTAGTTTATTTTTATGTACAAAAATATACTTAAATAAGATTGTAAATAAGCATTTCTTTGACATACGCGCTCGCATAAAAATCCCATTACAAATACATTTTCAGCACTAATAGTTTTCTCTTTACGTCTATATTTGTCGCGTTGTGTATGTTTTTTGTTTCGCCCGAAAAATAAACATTTTTATATGAAATGTTCAATAAAATTTAAATTGTGCTTTTTCTGTCTTAAAAGCACTTTTCTAAAAAAGAAAACAAACAATGTGTACCTACATATATATGGTATATCTATAGATATATGAAGTAAGTAAAAGCAATGATCGAATTTACTTATTCTGCTACTAACAGATAGAGGAAATGAAGTTATTATACCTTCTTTTTTTTGTACTGTTGTTTTATAAAATTGCTATAATATATAGAACATATCTAACGTTTCAGCAACATATAATCAAATTAGTTTCAACAAGGAAAAAAGCTTTCTGTCTTATAGGGAATTTTAAAATATGATTATCTATAGCTATTCCTCCTTGTGTTCCAGAAAACTTTAAATCCAATCACGATCAAACTATAAATATTATGTTTTTTGCTTATTCTTCGCTGACGGAACATTTCTAGTGAATTTGGAGAGGAAAATGAACGTTCTGCGAACTACCTACCAATATACGTGGTCGAATGAAATATAAATGGAAGTTATATTTTTTTAAATTTAATAATACACTATAAACATGTTAATTTTAGCGCAGCTTTGATTAACCGAACTTTTCATATATGCCACCTCTACCAACCTGATCACATCCACTATACATTGAAGGATATCTGAAACATTTGGTCTTGTATTGTACTTTGATATTTATAATTATTATGGCGTACAATCGAGGTTCCACAAAAGTGGTTGCTTCATAAACTATTTGGCATTGTGGTTCTGCCATCAAACTTCTGCGCTTTTAGAGCTTTCATCATCCGCCCAGATAGTTGTCGACTGGCATGTTTAGACCGCAAGGAAAATTTTGTAAGATTGCACAGGAGATTTCTATAATTTAGCCGCGACTTTTTTAACAATAAGCAATTTTGGAATTTGCTGCTAGTATCTAGTATGAGACATTTTCAGTTAGACGTTTATGATAAAATCAAAGTGCAAAAATCTGTCGCATGATTCCTTGTCTTCTCATACATTGTATAGTAGATATTGCCATTTCAGATCTCAGATTGTAATTGCAAGTCTAGTCTGTGGGGAAGATGTTTTAGTGCCCTACTGGGCAATTCTTTGATTTAGGACAGTTACATGGAGCTAGATATTGTATTATTGCAGAGAAAAGAAAGGCCGCACCTTTTCTAGCGATATTCAGTTTTGAAATTTGACACTAGTACGCTCTATTTAAGGTAGATATGTCCATGAGAGAAATCAAGGTGCAAAAATCTGTCAGGTAATCCGTTGTATTATACTGCCATCTCAAACCTTTCTTGATCGGTTTTGATTGTAATTGCATGAGTTGTCTATAGGGAAGATATTTTAGTGCCCAATAGGGCAATTCTTTGATTTAGAGCAGTTACATGTGGCTAGATATTGTATTATTGCAGAGAAAAGAAAAACCACACCTTTTTTAGCGATATGCAATATTGGAATTTAACTTTTGTTTATCTATCTATTGTAGATACAAAATGATGCAACATCTTTCATCCCACAATACTATGCGTTAAAAATCTTCCTTAAAAAGTAATATAAAAACTTTCTGCGTTTATTCTTCACCAATAAAAAATCGGTTTACATACCTATAATTCTCCCTCGCATTATTTCCAATTACATTAATTAATTGAATTTGTGAAAAAGTCAAAAATGTCGTGGAGAAAGTAATTTAAACACTTTGTGTGCTTATTTGCACCAATAAATTACGTAAAAAAATCGGTTTATGTATATAATTCTCTCTCGTATTATCTATGTATATACAATTACATTAATTAATTTAATTTGTTTGCATCTATTTAATGTAAATGCTGCGTTTTAATATTCCATTTTATATGCACGGCTAGACTGAATAAAAATTTATATTTATTAAAATATTGTATAAAATTGATTAAATATGGTATATACCTGGCAAACAAAGACAAATGAATAAATTTTAGAATAGTTGCAGGTAGAATGCATTTATTCATATATATATATATATATATATGGTACAATATATAATATAATTGAATTTCTATCAGCCACGAAATATAAAAATTCAATGAAACGTAAATCAAAAATATAAAAAACCGCGTGCGTGCGCTTAAAACGAACGAATCGAATCGAAAAATACCATTGAAACGTAAAGTAATAAAAAATATTTATATATCTTTTTAATACTCGTATGTATAGGTGTAGAGTAAAAAAAGGATATTTAATAATTTTAAAATTGCTTTTATGATATCCATTTACGCATCTACTAACTGCTCCATTAATAATGTGTGTAAACAATGATTCAATTAGAATAAATGTTAATTGAGTATAATTAATTATGTTTTAAGGTGTGTATTTTACTGTTCAAATAAATGAATGTCGCTTATTGATTTTTTTATTGTTTTATTGTTTGGTTTGACAACTATATATATATAACGCAAAAAAAACGGAAACGAAAACCATTTTATGCTATTTTATTGAAATTTTATTGTAGTAGCATATTGCATCAACCTTAATCGTCGCTTTATTACTCATTAATAATACTATTATTATTGTTATTATTAACTACAATGAATGAAGTAATTGTAATGGTACATGTTTCCACAATGGAGGGAAAAATGACAATTCATCTAAGCGTGTAAAAGCTCGATTCATTCAACTATGCATAACTATATAATACCAGGCTCTTTCAATCAATAATTTTAAATTTAAAAACAACATAGTTGGTAACATTGATGGATTTATTTGCATTTTTTTTATAAAATAAGAACTAACGCACTTTATTAATTGTATAACTGTCGTAAAAATTGTTAAAAATGCGCTTTGGTAATGGACAGAATTTTAACAATGCAATATATTAAAATTAGTTTATTTGCCCACTTTTATTTGGTTTGATAAATAATACTTGCACTTCATGATAAACTAATATTTTTAATGTTAATAGTGTTAAAAGAATAATTAAAATAGTTAATAATAACTACAACATAAAATATTTTAAAAATTGTTGAATGGTTATTTAATTTGCCTTAATTTTATAAATAAATCTTCAATTTTATATATTACTGGGCCAAATCACTAATCAATTATAAATAAATAATTCTCAACAAAACTATAATTGTTGTAACACATGCACTTGGTATTTTTTTGTACTGAAATTACCTAGCTCAAAACCACAATAATATTATTGGGTGCAAAAAGGGGAGAGTATCCTACAAAAGTGATATTTTTTATATTTTTATCTTTTTGAGAGGAATATTAAACTTTCTGTGAAAGAATTTATATTATCTGCAAATAATTTTAGGTATCTCCCAGCAAGCAACTCGAAATTTATTTTTTCATCTTGCCAAAATGCTTTTTATGGCAATATTGATAGGTAATATATCAGAAGTTTAAGTATTCTGCAAAAAAAATGAAAACTTAATAAGTTACAAGTTAGCAAGTTAAACTGGTTTTTATATACCAAAATCACAAACAAAATGTGTAATTGTGGCTCCTCCGCAATTTTTCATCATTAAAATTTACTTATTGAATTAAGTATGTAAATTGATTAAAAACATCTCTGCTTTTCTAATTGTCACTTAAGGGAAGCATCCAGTTAGAGGTAAAATAACAATACACACTTTGAATAAGTATTCATTTATTATCTTAATTTCCTGCGTCGTCTATTAAATTTGTAGAAATAAATATTAACCTTTATCGTAATATATGAATTCATTAAATCAGATATAGCTTATTATACATGACAATTTTTGTGCCCGTTTCGAAACGAATCCCACACAATCGCACAATATTGTAAATCCCTTGCTTTACCTAATTGTTAAATTATACAAAAATAGACTAAATTGTATCTGTTCAATTTTCAAACGCGCTGTAGTAAAGTGGAAAACCGCGCTTACAATTTACACTCTAAATATTTCTTTAAGCGGGTAGATAATTTAATTCAACTTTCGAATACATTTACACTTACACTAAGTAGTTGAACAGAACGAATGCATCAGTGTTGTATTGCGTATATATATATTTAAAGCCGATTAAAAATGACAACGTAATTATTTTGCAAAGTTATAATAATATTTGAAACGGTATAAAAAAGTAATGCTTGTTTAATTAAGCGATGCATATAATGATTTAATATTATCATTTGTTTGCCATCTTGTTTAATTTAAAATACATACAGCTAAAAGCTGTGTGTGTTTTTTTGTATGATTATATTCATGGTTGATAAATTTATTTTATCTATATATGTATAAAAAACGGAGAATTTCCATAGATGCGCATGTCATTTTTTTTCTTTTATTACATATTTTTTCGCGTAATATAAATATTGAAATTATTATATAAATTTAAATGAAAAATAAAATCGATTTTCCATTTGCGAAGCCAATAAACTGTTTTATAGTGCAAGGAATGTAGTAATGCAGAAATGAAAATGTTGAATAAAAGTTTATGTATATGTATTTGGAATAATTATCAGACATGCTATTAATAAACATAATAGTAGAGGAAGTGGTTCAAATACGACGAGATACCATTTACATTTTTTATCGCGATCATAACTCTTTGCGCATTACTGAAATGTGACACATAGATGGATTGCTTCTATTAGTATTAGTAACCTGTTAGTATATGATACATTCAATTAAATACATGCATTGCAAAAAAACGAGGCATAAATTTCTAAAATATCTTTGGAATTTGGGTCTAATTATGATGAAAGGAAATGTTTTCGGTAATGTTATTGTTTATAAATAATTCGGAGTGTTCTTAATCAAAAAAACTATTTTTATTTATATTTTGATTAATCCTAGTAACCAGTATTTAGTTAGACCATTGAGCAGATAACTCTAATATGATTTTTAACAACGATGTAACTATTAATGAGCAAGCAATATTCAATTAATTTTTTTTATTACAAAATATCAAAGGAGATTTTGCTAACACATGTAACATATAGTTAGGGGTGGATTATATTTAGACGATGTCTAATATTTGGACCATTTCCTCTATTATTGTTGATTCACATTAATTTTATGTAAACTTCATCAATGCTCATTTCCGTCTACGAACTGATGATATTCATAGACATAACGAAGATTAAAGGAAAACATTGTACAGCAACATTTTTCTGATTTCGTTTCCCTTTATATACACTATTTAAATGCTATTCACCGAGATTAATTAACAATACTTAATATTATTTTAATTATGCCTTTTACAGTATTTTTATGCTAACTTTATTAATGCACATTACCGTCTATGAACGGATGATGCTCATAGACTTAAAGAAAAACGTTGTAAACCAACTTTTTTCTTTTGATTCGCTGTGAGTTATGAATAGCATGCAAATTAATAAAATTTAATATTACTTTAATTACGCTTAAAATAGATTTATAAATAAATTTGGACTAAATCTTTTTAGGCCACGTATTTAATGAAAATTAGGCAATTAATTTTATAACTCTGTAGTTTCAAATATCAATTAAGTTTTAACATGTTGAATATTTTGAGAGCTGACCTGAATCGCCAAAATTTTGTTAGAACGCAAATAGAGCAACTATGATTTACTCATTTACTCTTATTATTGATTAATGTTTCAAACATGTATCATATTCATCATCAGAGTGAATATTATAATGTCAGGATTAAACATAGCATTAATACAAATTTAAACATATAGATTCAAGCTATTGCGCGTTGCTGGATGCAAGAACGAATTGGAATAACCATGTGTTCTCACAATATTTTTCCTGAACAACTTTGGTTGGTACTACTACATGTTGATTATAAGCTTAAACCTGCAGGCCGTCGAAAACTTTCCAATTGGCCCTCGTAATAATATTGTTTTATATTTATACCAGAAATTCCACTTTTGGATTGATTTTTATGCGTTTTTTTATTAATTTTTTAAGCTTATGCAATATTAAACAATATTTTGAGGAATATTTTAAAAAATTATGATAAAAAAGCAATATTTGCATTAAAAGTGTAGAAATGTTTATAAAATTAGGAATTTTACAGGAAAGCTTCCTAGTGATTTTTGAGTGTTTTTCAATGAAAATGTCCCTTTGTGTATATTTTCTAACTAATTTTAAGCCCTCGATCTGGGCCGTGACATGAAGAGATTGCCCACCTCTGCTATAGTAACATACTATTTGTATTAATTAAGTATGTATACCTGAAAGAGATGTTTATTAGTGATCAACGTCGCTATCATATGTTATATGTTTGTATGTAACACATAAAAGCTATGCAAAGTAACCGCATGTCTATCTATAATATGAGTACAGTAATGTAATGGCAAATAGAAAGTTAAATCGATTATTTTTATTTATGAAAGCAATAAATAATTTTATGAAGATGTAAAAAAATGTTTACGTTACTATATGATAAATAAAATTTTATCAACTTTTTTTATATTTATATTGCCTCCAAGCTGCAAAGCGATATATTAATTTGTTTGCAACATGCAAAATTGCGAAACAATAGCACCAATCGACGTCTATTTAAACAAAGTTCGAATAAATAACCGATTGTTGCACAATTAATTTCAAAAAAAATTAATATTAATTATTCATAGCGAAGTCTTTGTTTACGAAATATATAAAAGGCATCTGCTCAATCTGCTTTTTGTTACTTAGAATGCGTGAATAACAAAGCGCAACTTATATAAATTTCTGCTTTCAAATGTTTGGTAAATTTAAGCGGCTTATTATATTTTATATTTCGTATAAGCAAAGCAAAAGGTGTAAATAAATTCCGTGTTTGAGAAAAGTTTGTTCGAACGTAAACTATAATTAAATTTGCCAATTATGGCTTAATTAAATTTTGGTCTAGACACACTTTTCAATACACATATAACTACACACTTTATATTATGTATTAATTCAATTTCATCGATTTATAGAATTAATATTTGCTGTTAAAAATATTATTGCCGGAATAAATACGAACTTTTATTTGCGCGCGCGCGCTTTTTTAATTCAAACTTTTATTTGCCAATAACATAAAAAAACCCGTTATATATATATTGTATATGTTCGCTAATAAATTTTCTCCTAAATTTAATCACACTTTATTTTTTAATTCCAATTTACAACGCGTATATTTTAGACGTATTTATAATAAATATTGTTGAATTATTATTAAAATAATATTTACAAATTTCGTTTACACGTCCGTCAAGTAATTCATTGGTGATGTGTATATTTTTCACGTCAAAATTGGAACTAATAAAATTTATCATTTTTATACAGAGTGAAACATAATTTTAAATAGAAAAAAAACTGTTATCTATATTTATTATAAATATTGTTTAAGAATCGCTTGAATTATTACTAAAACAATATTTACAAATTTAGTTTACGTGTCCATCAAGTAAAGATGATGAATTTATCATATTTATACAAAGTGAAACACAAAAACTTCTAAAAAACTATTGTAGATTTAAATATTTTATATGCCTTACTAAAATAATGATATAGTCAAGCACTTATTAATATCTGGGTTGGATATTAAACCGATCCCGATTAGACCAAGACCGTATGGTACGATTATTTTATTTTAGTGACTTTTGAACAAGACGCGAGTCGCTGCTCCCCGGCATAAACGTACGATGAAAGCGTAGATGACACATTAAAGTTCTCAAAGTTTTAGTTACTCAAGTTTTTAAAGACCAATAAGCATTGGAATACTCACAATAATGGACTATGTATGATATCGATTGTAATAAGAACTTGGATTAGACCAGTGTTCTTCAAACTTTGTTCCACGGAATCCCATAATAAGTTATAGAACTAAAATCTCTAAAAAAATGAACATCAAATATAAAATTTGAAGAAAAAAACAGAATTACAGAAAAATTTTGGAATTTTATGTAATAAGATTCCAGCAGCTAAAAAATAATGTCCTATACTTGTCTTATTTTCTAAGAGTGGCACCAAGTTCTAAAAATATTATCGTTTTATAGGTTTTGTCGGTCAGCAAAGTTTAAAGATTGCTGACCTAAATCACAGAACCACATAGAATTAATAGAGGCATAAAAAGTCTAATCAGATATTTTGTCTAAATTATTTTTTTTATCAAACCTAAACCTTTGGATGTACCGTATTTAGAATTAGAGGTTACCCATAATATCAAAAAGTCTAGTCATCCTTTAGTCTGAGGTTATTGACTCCTAACTTGTTAAATAGACCTTAGAATACCATGAAATATACAAAAGAAATTAACTCATCTCGTTATTCAACACAATTGAATGTACCAAAAATTATATTTAAGAAAAGTAAACAAAAGCGAACGGTCCCTAAATACTTTAAATAAATGGAAGCAGTTATGTTGTATTATCCTTTGACTGACTTGCCCCCAATCTCATTGCAAAAGCGAGGCGCGCGTTATTTATATGCCGCACCCTGTATTTGTATTCTAATCTGTTTAGAACATCCTAACAGTTTATTAAATTATCGGCTATAAAGAACCAACTGCACACACACACACACACACACACACGCAAAATTATTATTCGACCATAAAATATAAATAGTCTATGCATGCATCCCAATACAATGATGTGTGATGATGTTTACTTCAAACCAAGCGTTGCTTATTTTTTTACTTGAGCCACCGCACATTTCAGAAAGCAATCCCATTAAGGCTGGATAGATTGAATGGTAAGCGCGCACCGTATTTATAAAACTAGCGGAAATTATCCGTTCCGATTTCGATATAAAGTGATATTTCTTTGTTGTTGGAAAGCATTTGAGAAATTACTCATGATTAACCAGAAAAGTGTGATTATAAAAGCTGACATTGTTGCGACTCTAATCATAATAACATTAAGATTTTATAATAAAAAATAATAGACTTTACTGCATTACAAATATATTATAAAGAGCGAGTTATTAATATTTATTTACTACAAACCTAAATAATAAATGTTACGGCAATATATAGTAGTTACAGCTTGCAAATTAGCTAATTATTTTGATTAAACTATAAATCTTGTCACATTCGTTTAGCATCATGGTTCGGTTCACATACAATTTTGTCAGTGTTTTACTTTACATTAATCACACATTCAACACAACTAAATGTACACGTACTAACAGATACATATCGACTAATTAATTATTAAGCAATTGAGTATTGAAATCCATATGCTATTGCATCAGTTACCAATTAATTAATGCATTTTATAATCGGTATTACTCCTAAAAATTATCAAAACTAATACAAATATGTCCAATATTTGATGCCGTTAGAAATTTATTTCAATTTAGTACTCAAATAAAGGTTTTCAGGAATGCTAAAAAGCCAGTTCTTTTAGATAAATGGTAAAAATGTTATTTTGGCTTTACTTATCAAAGTTTGTGGCCCAATTAATCTTTGGTTAAGAAGTTTTTTACTGAACTATGCACCTTCCCATTATAATTCTAAATCAGAATAAAAAGTGATGTTTTTTTTGTAGGAACACGTTGTAGACAAGCATTAATTCAGCTACTCGGTTGATAATTTAAAAGTCCCAGTTTAGCTCAAATACCTTTTATAAATATATGAAAACAAATTTGATTCATTTCCAATCAATCATCATAAATTTCCAAAAATTATGCAACAAACATATCATGGGCCAACGCCATAAATATTTATTGAAGGATACTTGTACTAAAAAAAAACAATTAGGTTGAAATGAATAGGAATCACAAATATAATGAATGAACAAAAATGTGAAACGTCCCGTATTCGAGCAAATGTTGAAACAATTTTCCAATTTAAAAAGGAGATATGCATATTTTTCATGCGCGAATGAATTGAAATATATATAGTACATACATTTCAAATCATATTCTGTGTAGTATATTGTTAAAACTGCGCTTGTAATAATTCTTTCAATCGAGAACGCGCGCGCGCGCGCTTTTTTTAATTAGCACAGATTTTCGTATTTAAAAGAATAATTAAAAATGACCGCAGCACTGTAAAGCAAACTGCTTTACAAACTTAATTAATTTTACATTCAATTTAGTATGGGTGTGTGTGCGCTTTTTCTTTTTTCGTTCTTGTCATCTTGCACAGTTTGCCACAGTTTCATGTCAGGATTTTTTCTCGCGCTTGCTTCGTTAATCCACTTCGAAATGAAATGTTGAAAGCGCAAAAAAACGTACATTTTTATATATAAATGTTATAAAGTTAGATGGTATATGATTAATCAATGTTGAAAATAAATCTTTTACGAACAAGAGGCTGAAATTTAGTAATTTCTTGTTTTGCGGGTTTCTTGTTTTTTTCTACATGTTGTGTTTATTGCAACAAACTGTAAAAATACAAGAATAATAGCCGAAAGAACTCGAAAAATTCAGAAAAACGTAAAAATATACAAAAAAGAGTGAAAAACTTGAAAAAGTACATAAAAGAGCGAACAAACATTCAATATAATGCAATATAATGCAACTGTGTCTTCCATTTTTGCGTTTTTGTAAAAATTTATATAAAAAAGACAGAAAAAGTCAAAATAAGCGTAAAAAACGCCACGAAAAACGCAAAATATTGACAAAACTTTTTAGAATAAATATATGCAATTACAAAAGTACCTCCTTTACAGCCTAGCACTAAAATGATAATTTTTCTCACTTAACATATAAATAGCAATTAATATCTTAAATTAATATTGACTGCGGAAAGATATATAACCATCGTATGACTTACACAACACGTTCGATCACACACACTGACACACACACACTTTTACGGGTTTATTAAACGACAGCAAGCAACAACAAAAAAAACACCTGTTTAATGTGTGTTTTGTGGGTGTTGATGCGAAATTGTTATTTATGGACTTTTATGCGTAATAGAAAAAACAACACAATAGAAACAACAACAATGCGAATCGATAGTAAACGTTGCCAAGATGAAAAAAATGTGTTGACAGGAAAGTGTTGTGGTAGTACTACACTATTTTTACGCAAATTAATTTCATCAACAACAAAAAACTGTTTACATTACCTTTTATTTATTGGCTCAATTTAGTTAAATTGCCGCTCCATCCGGTAGAAAAAAATTATAATGCAATATTAAATGTTCTATATGGTCGAGTTTCGCTCGATCGTACGCACGCACGTCGTTTTATTGGACTTTGATGTCCAACATCACATCCCTCTCGCATACTTTTTATCTAACTCAATTAGAAAATTCGATCACATATGAAAACCACAATTCATTAAAGAATCACTCTCAACTAAAAACCTGTCCTGCTAGACCACGCAATTAAATTGTGAGCAGACATGAGAAAATTCTATTCGGCTCCTCTTCAAGCACTTAATTTATTTAAAATATTTATTGTGCTTTTTTTTTCAGTGTAAATGAAAAACTTGCAATAGAAACAATAAATTTGAGTGTTTTAGGGTTTTGAAAATTGAAACTCAATTAAAAAATGCAATCATATGAAAAACTACAATTAAATTGCGAGATGAATTCATTTCTCAGTGCAATTCTTCACTACAAATGAACAAACGAGTGCTGAAATAAAGTTTACTAGTATAGCAAATGAAAAAAAGTCAGCAAAATTGTCTTGTTAACGATTCAAAGTATACAAAATTTAGGCCATGCAATAAAATTATGAGACAAATTCATTTCAATTTGGTTGCAACTATTTGACTGCGCTTGCACGCACTTAATTTAAATTTAATTATTGATTAAGCTTTTTTCTTCACTGCAAATGAACAAGTTTCAATAGAAACAATATAAATTAATTTCCAGCAGGGCTTTTTTTGAATAATTTCAATTTTGTTACAACTACTCCACCGCTCTTCATGTTCCACGCACTTAATTCATTAAATTATTGATTACGCTTTTTTCCACAAGTTATTTCCAATGCAATTCTTCACTGCAAATGAACACTTTTTCAATGCAAACAATAAAAATTTGTTTCCTTGACTGCTGAAATAAAGTTATCTTGTGTCGCAAAGAAAAAATCGACGAAAATCGTCTCTTGTTAACGATTCGTTCGCCGTAAAAAATTTATTATTTGCGGGTTTTTACAATTGTTTATCTAACCCTGGCCAGAGAGTCAGAGAGAGTGTATATCTCCCATTAGACCGATTAACGCTCGATTCGAAGCGTTGCTGCGCTGCTGCGCTGGCGAACAGAAGCGCAACTTTCTATATATAAGTAAAATAAATTCTACCACGAACAAAAATGAACGTCGTCGTCGTCGAAAAAGAATTCATTCAGAATTTTTTTACACTTGAATTCCATTCCATTCCATTTTTATTTTATGTCCATTTTTAAAATCATTATATGCGAAAAATTTATATTCGTGTCTTTTCATTGCATTGCGAGATGTATTATATTATATTATGAAAAACAATACGCTTTAGCTTAGTTATCGCGTACAAAATTCCTACGTAACGCTGAAAAATAATTGATTAATTGGTAATTTGGTATCGTTGACTATGCTACATCTATTTTAAAACAATATTCTATTTTTATATTCATTTATTAGTAGCAAACTATTAAATTTGATACATTTGTACATATGGCGCAAGTTTTTTGTATAATAATATCTCATTTCAAAGAAAAGACGCGCGTTTTTGCGCGGCTTGATTAACAATCTATATAAAATATTAAGTATCTGTACAGCACGTCACATGCGTGCAAGTCATCATTGCAATCAACGCAAAAGCTTCACTTAAAATGCGTGAAACTAGGAGGAAGGAAATAAATTACCATTCGGATAATTATTCTACTTTTGTCTCAACAATCAATTCACATTTGATGGGAGTTCGCATTTGATTTCAAGCGAAAGATTCCTTTTTTCAAAATCATTTGCAAATCTCATTATGAATGGTTAAGTTGATTGGATTACATTTCTAAATTGTAATTTGCAAAATATTAATTTTTTATGTTTATCAAAGGTAGAGTCTCTTGAATTTATTTTGTTTTATAATTTTTTATCTCTGTTTTATAAGTTTTTGGTGAAAGACTAAATATTTTGGCAGATTTTTATAATTTTTACAAATATAATGTGATTTTAAGGTAGCCGTTTATGATACAAAGTTCTAATACAATGGATCCCAGTTTATTTTTATTAGCGTACCTCGTAACATGTCATTTTTCTAGTCCTAAACAACCTATTGTATACGATTCCAAGTAGAGAACCATTTTTTACTACATTATTTTTCAATTTGTTTTACATTCTAACATACAAACCTGAATCGAACTATCAATAACAGTAAAGGATGTTTTTATCAAAGGAATGTAATATTTTGAGACACAAACATATCACAAATACTTTAAAAGATATAAAACATATAAATTTGTTTTAGGCAGTAGGGAATTCTAAATCAGTTCAATAAGGACCCCGCACAAAACACTGTGATTTTGGACCTCACTGAAATTTTCTGAAATTCTGATATGTTATAGTTTATGACCTCCTGAACAAATATTCCCCCGGTCAAAAAACTTTTAAATG
>JARJDW010001029.1:0-26655 GCA_030264715.1 Adinopsis sp. GC000173
TTACCGATTAGGCTACGTTGCTTCGGTATAAATCTGTTCTTATTACACGGTATATTAAGCGCACGTAAATCTTCAAAAGGGCTTTTCTCGCCAATGCTTGAGAAGTGCGTCCTATTACCTTAAGATGACTTAGTGGTAGGATAGGTGTATAACATATATCAATCCCAACAAAATCGGAGGGGACAATGTCTGGTGGTCCCCTTGTTAGTTATAGTCGTGGTAAAATTATAAGAAAACCTTAAATCATCCATGTGGAATAAGCAGAAATAACTCGAACTATAGTGTTTATTAGTTTACAACTCTAAGAAGATCTTTACATAATTTTTCTCCCTCACAGTTCAACAAATGCGCATTGCCTGGTATTGTATTGAAGTGAGTAGTTAGGTAGAGGCATGTTTAGCGTTGTAAACTAATAAGTAGTTCGATTTGTTGCTGCTTATCTGAGAGAGATGATTTATGGTTTTCTTATATTATAATTATAGTACATACCCCTCTAGATACGTGCAAATCGATCGACAGCATCATGAAAGCACCTACATACTTCGGATGCAAGATAATATAGTGCTGAATATTTCCATCATCCGAAAAATAGGAACGATGTTGATCATGATACTTGTTTAAAATAATCTTCGCCAGACCTTGATACCAAGCGAGCGGTTGATTTATCAAACTATGCAAATTCGGATGTACATCGCAGAGATTTTCCAGCTGTGCCAAACCTTTCAGTTCAATAAATTCTGTATAAGATAGCTGGTTACTATCGGCGGAGAGTAATTTGTTCCACAGCAAATTGATGCGACAATGCACCATTCCTTGCGTCACCATATCGCGTATCGTTTTCTGCGTGTTTTCGGCACAATTCAAAATCAACTGATGCATTAGCTGTTCGTGTGATGAGTAGTATCCCAAATAATTGACGGATTCCTGTTTGATTTCTATGTGTGAATTTGGTTCATCGTCGTCTAAACTCAGTTGGTTTAATGATTCGTTGTCATCTGATTTAGGCTGATCCTCTACGAAGTCTTTCATGGATGATACCGTACGAAATTTACCTAACTTTCTTTCAATATCCGTTTTTGGATAAAATTCCCTATAAAAGTGATTCAATATTACTGGATTGCATAAATGTTCAAATAATTAGGTTGATGCATAATTATATAAAATTTATAGAGCACATTTCTAGGAGCGTATTCTCAAATATTCATTTTTTTATTTTTTGATTCGGAAGATCTCGGCCAGTAGAAATTATTATTTTTCGTGCTCTCAATATAGATTCGAGTTCTACGGAGAGTGTAAAATAATCATCCCTACCATAAAAATCCGAAAACTTCACGTTTAAGAATATCGTTCTTGTATCCTAATTGGCTGAAAGAATTCTTTTTTAATCAGGACGTTGTTTCCAAATATTTTGCAACTAAATAGCGACGTAATGAAATTTAGAGACAAAAAATATTCATTCGATTGGTTTCTCGCATTTTTTCTTTTAATCAGAATAAAAACGAATTTTGTCCTGTCCCACTAAAGATGTGATAAGTAATAACCCTAAATTATACCCATTTTTACATTACTGCTTTGAAAAACAATACTTTTGTATTTCTAGTTTGTCCTTTAAACTTTATTGACTTCCGTGGAGTGAGCAAACCACTCTTGGAATATTATTTTGCTAATTTTATTTTGAAGCAAAAAGGTTTATTTAGATCGCTAAATCAGTGCGGATTTTTTTATGTTTTCTCGAGGTGGTGGTAAAAGATACCCCGGAATGGATTTGCTAATATTATTAAAACTTATAGATTTTTATTAATTACTTACACAATAAATGCCCTGTTTATATACAATTTTTAATACGCTTCTCTATGCAAATAAGAATTAATTTCAAGCAAAAATTAAAAGAATAGCTAATAACAAAAATGTGCATTTAAATAATTCCGCATCAAGCTGATCAAAATAAAAAAACATACCTTCGTGAAGTTAAAATAATATAGTACTTTAAATGTAGGTTATTTTCGGGCAAGTCAAGGTTTGTTTGTATATTTGAGATAATTAGTGTAATGTCAAAATCGTCTGTGTGCTGACGATCTTGCGAATCTTTATAAGACACGCCGGTGATGTTTGAGACTTGCACCAAAACGTAATCGTTTTCTTGCCCAAAAGTATCATCCATCGATATCACATTTAAATTGTACTGTTTGACATTGCTTAGCAAGTATGTGTAAAGCTGTTTTCCTTCAGTCAATAAATTTTTAATAACAATCGAATCTAGAATTAAATAAATTAAGCAAATTATCATAACTGATTTAAGAATATTAAAATACCATTTTGATAATAATTAAGAGTGAAAAACAAATTGTTGATTCACAAAAATGTCTTCCCCTTTAACAATATTTTTATATAATGTTTTTAATTGTTCTTTCTTGTACATAGTTTTGACCTTTATATATAAATAGAATGTAATCATTGAAATCTTAAGTCCTGATGACGACCTCTGGTGGAAATGTATTGACGAGTTCGTAACTTTATTTTTAATAAAAATTTTTGTGAATCAACAATTTGTGTTTGACTTTCATCTTTTAATTATGATTTAAGAATGTGATATTTACCGGCATAAACTAAATTTCTTGCATAATTTGGTGCTTTATTGTAGTATTTCATGAAGTCATCTAAGAATTGTATGAGGTGATATCCATCGCAAACTTTATGCCCACTATTATTTGATATATAATTAAAAACAGAACGTAGGTGGAAGTCGTAGGTAAATGAATGCAAATGCATCAATACTTTGATACGATCGCATTCGTCTAAGAAAGTTTGCACGAATTGATTAATAAACACGCGCGAGTTGTTCTGATTGCGATTGCATTCAATCGCATACAATTTGGTGATGAAAAACGGCTCGGATAGCTGGATGGTAAACAATAACGTTCCGCCCAAAATCGTTTTTTGCATGTAAGCTACTTGATTTTTATCGTTTGAAGCATGAGTTCGCTTCCGCACGTAGGTTTCGATCTCCAGGTGGCCAAAACCTAGAGTCTGCATGTACTTTTTATATTCTGTGATGAATGCATTGTAAAGCCCTTCATGCCACTCCTCGTCATCGCGATCCATCTTCGATGTTGGGATGTAATTTAATGGCATTAACATTGAATGATCGCGGGTTGCAGCTGACTGCAATCTCCACCTTGGTAAAAAGAGAAGAGGCGTATGGCAGTAATGAATTATTCTAGAATTTTGTAGCATTAATTGGATTTGTGTTTGTGTGCTAACATTCGCTTTTGATTGATGTATCGAATAAAGCTTTTTTAATTCATCTCGCTGACGTTTATCCGTCTTCTTATGCTCGGACATTTCTACGGTAAAGTAAATCACAGGATCTATATAATCGTGCTTCATTAATTTGTAATTATCACGAAACGATTCTAGAATAAGAGTATTGTCAGTGTGTCCTTTATTTTTAATTTTATCTTTTGGAAATCGACTCATAGCTTCTACGTCACCTATACAATTTAAATACGGATTATTTGTACCATACTAAAATGAAAATGAACAATTATTCGTGTATATGAAATCATTAATAATCTTACTTTTCGATCAATTGCTTGATTATGAAACAAACCAATTTTTTGAGCACAACACGCGCTTAAAACACTAGCGCGCACATTCAACCACTGTCCTAAATTATTACAATAATTCCTTAACTTTAACGTATTATCTTTAGACCAATTATAAACATACAATGAGATCTAAAAGAATAATTAATATATAAAATGTGTTATATTGTAATGGGTATTTCACAAAGGACGCTAGATTTGTAAAAGTAACGAGGACGAGCTGTGTATGGAAAATTCACCTTTTTCTATATTTGAAAGAATATTTTATAACAATTTGAAATTTAGTATGATTTAATTATTTGCCACACTTTTTGGTATAATTCTCCAATATAATATAATAAATTGTGAACATTTTTACTTGGTAATTTCTTCAATATTTATTAATAAATAAACATTTTTACTTTTGCCATTTTCGAAGCATAAATTGTCCAGAATTTGTTGTCTAGTGTTTCATATATTTACTGCATTATTTTCTTGAAAAAATAAAATCATTTCGAAATCATTTTCAAAATCGTCAAAAAATTTCAATAAATTTTATATTTTCATCATACGCCGGCGAAGGAAACTGACCATCGATTTTGAAAACCATAATACAAAATTGCGAATTTATGGAAAACAATTATAAACTTATTGAAAATTCATATTGAATTAATTTATAATTATATTGCTTTCAAATTTATTATATTGTAATAAATGCCATCCTGCAAATTTAGTCCAATTTAGGCAACAAAGACATGGAAAATTGAAGAAGAAAAAAGTCTTTTCTGACATTATATTTCAAGTTACTATAAAATATCTTAAAATAATTAAGTGCATTTGTCATACACAACACGTTCCATTTACATTTAAAAATCTAGCATCATTATGAACTTCACTATATTTAAATTACCAAATTGTTTTTGACGAAACCCCACAACAGTTTCTGTCGTGGTATGAAAGCATCATTAATGACATGAGGTAGAAATTTCTGGTCGTGTTTCAATGTGTGTACCGTAAACATATCGGGAAAGTCAATCGAGCCTTTGTAGTGAGCGCACGTCTTCCAGTGTTCAAAGTTTCTCGATAGTAATATCACATTCAACATACCATGCGATAAACTGCATGGAATAAACGAATCGGAGTCGGCTAATTGCATGAAACATTTAACAGTATCATGAGAGAAATTGCCGATGATTGCTTCCAGCTCACGCACAGTGCTATAAAGCGGATGTGGATGAGATAGAGTGATGATTAGTTTACGTAACGATGGCACTTTTTCCTGAATTCCAAATTCAAAATACTTATTTAATAGTGTTTGGTAGATTAGTGACAGCTTGCCTTCATCGCCGATTTCAAGTGGTTCAAGCGTGATTGATTTGCGTTTAATCAATTTGCAATTACCGTCCGTATCATCGAAGAAAATCGCTTTTTGGGCTGTTGAATTCGGTGGAATCGTTCGCACGTGCTTGCGAATTGGTGGAAATAGCTCAATGCGCTTCAATCTTTCATCACCCTCCAAGGTAGTATCTAATACAACATTAACATGATCGCTGTTCGGGTTATTAAAATCATCTAATTTCTCGATGTTGTCTAGGTCGTTGGTAGTCATTTTAACGCATAAATCGTGCTTTAAAAAGTAATATTCCATGAGGATGTCCCATGTGGCGTGATTGGCAGCTGAGCATAATTTTTCATGCAACATATCATAATTCACACGTCCCTGCTTCCACACGCGAAATTCCAAGTACAACGGCGGCTTTTCAATCTCATCGTTTATTAACGTTGACGATACGATATCGATAAATTCATTATTCATGATTAGATCGTGAAAGTTGACATTAACTTCCTCATTATTTACAACCACATCGCCAATTATTGCGAGAGCAATGCAGGCAATACCACGATTACCGGAATTCGGGCTTTGACTTTGATTGTATATAAAAATATTGTCGTCGTTTAATTTATTGACTTCATTATCCATATAATCCTTGTTAAAAAATAAAAGTATAAGTAATGTATGTAGTTAGTTGAAATGATGAAAGCTTACTTTGAAATGTAATTGCGGTCGTGGATCTGTGTACTTTGGCATGTTGAGAAATTGCAGTAAATTTTGTTTCAGATAATGAATGAATGCATCTAATAATTGTTTTGAGTGTTCGGGTATACATAACTACAATTAAAGTCATGTCACATTGCTTGCTTATGGAAACTAATTAGTTACGTAATCAAACTGTTTGTAAATACCTGAATAATATGTTCAGGTAATCTAAATGGCTTCTGGAGAAAATGAACATCCTCTGGTGTTAATGGACACATTGCATTCCGCGATAACATTATTGAAATTATCTCCAAGACGGCATCGTCTAGACGGTTTTGTAACACTTGCACTAATTCTTTGCGAATATCATCACCAGCATCCGTAATTCCATACACTTTCAATGTAACCGTATCCTCAAAAATGCCTTCTTTCGTTTCTTTTTCCCCGAATGAGCGCACTCTAGGCCGAATTTCCGACTGAAATTATTTTATTGTACACAAACATAGATATTTAAATATATCATAATATAATTACGCTTGATGTCGATGAAATACTAAAATCCGACTTTGCAATATTGTTTCTTTGCTGACTAACGGGCAATGAAACAATTGAAGGACTCCGCGAAACAGGCTGCTCGAATTCATTCGACAGCAACTGAATGCCGCGATTATAATTGCTTTGAATATTTTCATGTAAACTAATGAATAAATTGCGTTGAATTAATGTATCACATGAATTAACAGGCAACTCACCGCAAATAAAACACATTCGAATTGTTATCCTTGTAAACAAACATGTTGTTGCGATTCGTCACTGAGAATTTATCGAGCACTGTTTTTAGTACCGATATTCCAATCGAGAGGCCGATTTTGCCCGGTCCCGTTTTTAAGCGCGGATGCAAAATGAAATGAATCTCCCACACTACCGAACAACTAAAGTAGCCCGCTTTGAATTTGTACGAAGATTCAATGTAGGAATTGTGCAAATTTGGATCAGCATCTTCTCGCAATTCTTAAATGAAAACATATGCGATGTAAAATTTTTAGTGTTCTTTAGATAAAATAAAACTTCTAATTAAAAATTCTTGGTAGATTCACAAATAACTTGCTATAATTAGTTGATTTACTAAAACATTTGCATGTTTTTCAATTAGGACATGTGTCATAGTCCAACATATTCTATCGGTGCAAAAACGGTAAGCGCCATTATTGGCGTTAGCAAACGCGATGCCCGGAGCAATTATAATATACGACCACGATCCACTTGGTTGATGAGCGATAACGAGATGCACGCAGAACACAAAGGCAAGTTTCCCATGTGCGAGGTATGCGTGACACATATGCGCTTGCATAAATGACAATTCAAAACTTAGTGCATACATCTATTTTTAATAATTGATTTTCAAGTGGGTACAATGTATTCTTAGAAAATGCCGAAAATCTTCAAAAATAGGTATTTCTTGGTGTATATAAATGTTACGAACTCGATTTTATGTTTTTTTTACAATATTTGATCTTTTTGATTAAGAAATGAAGTAAATTTTCGTAGTTTTCTTTGAATTTTTGCTATAGCCTTGCCATAAAATATATTTAGGCTCCAATACATGAGCAAAATTTCAGGAGCCGGCTTTGAATGTAGTTTATGAATCAGCAATTGGGTTATGAATATTTTCCTATAACTGAGTTTGATTTAAGTTTGGAAAATCGACATACTACACATGTATAAAACCGCGAACTTAATTAGTTTTGATGATCGTCATAGATCGAAATATACATCAACTTGTTGTAAAATAGTGCTATCGAACGCATACCAAACCGAAAAAATTCCAGGAACTGAAATTTTATCGATTCCTGGGTTTACTAGAATTTTGCCAGTTTAGACTGATTAGAGAGTGCACAAATTTTTAACTTATGGCATGGATTAGTTTCTGGCAGCTAAAGTTTGGTCATTCAGAATTTTTTGGGTTTGGTATGTGTTCGATAGTACATTGTGCAACTATGCGGAAAATATATTTGTGAACCAACAAAGAGTTTTTACTATTAACTAATATTTTATTGAAGTGATTGCGTAAATTTATATGTTAAACACTTACCGTCCCTATTAACTATTGTCGTCTGCGAGCCTTGCATATTATTCGACTCCATCCAATCAGCAAAATTATCATCAGGCTCTAATAAATAGTTGCACGTTCGCGTATCGTGCAGAGATTGTAATAACAGGGATTGATTAACATATTTGCAAAGATTTCTGATTGCATTGAGGATGTCTCTTTGAATTTCAATGTATAAACCGACATGCGTGGTGGGCAATTGTAAAAATCTAGAAATTTACATTATATTATGGATGTCCACATACACGCGGTAACAAATGAATCTGGACACTTTTAGAAAAACCCAGACAAAACTCATCCTTAGAAGAATTTACGCCAGGTAAACCAATAATTTATGGCAGTTCTCATAAATGTTCGCTTAGACTATTATATATGTTACAGTATTGAATCTGTTCTTATTAGTAATAATCGGTCAATATTAATAATGTCCATGTTTTTTGTAAATATTAATAATAATCACGAAATTATTATATTTACTAGTAAGTATTAATATTTTTCTGTGAAGCTCGGTATATATACATATTGTTTTACTGTCTTGTATATGTTACATTTAACATAATAAATCTGTTATTTTTAAAAATATTCGATCATGTTTAATAATATTTTAATGAAACGGTCAAAGGAAATTATTTGAAAGATAACCTAACTTAGCACACTCTATAACCTAACCTAATCTAATATGTAAATAATCTACTAACATACCTAACCTAATATTCTCTTTTGCTCTCACCCAAGCTTCGCAGAAAATCATTAATAATATTTCAATAAATATTTCACTTGGATAGTCCACAAAAATGGAAGTTTAGAATTTCGTACAACAAAATAAAATTATTAATACTTACTGGTAAATATAATAATTACGTGTTTACTGTTAATATTTACCAAAAATTACGGATATTATTAATACTCACCGGTTATTATTAATAACAATATGTTTACCTTACTTACTTATAATTACTGCATCTTACAAGTATGCTACAAATAAATGCAATAAAAGGAATAAACGAATTCATAGCAGTTTAAGATTAGAAGAATAAGCGGTCGGCTCTTCAATGCACCTCTGTAAATCCCCACAACAAGGTAATCTGAGTTTGCTAAGTGTCCAGATTGATTTGTTACTGAGTGTAGTAGAACATTATTAAAATACCGGCAATGAAAGTAAACAGTAACAGTGTCCCGTCCAATCTGCGTAATTAGCCAAAAATTCGGCAAATGCCTTCGTTTATTATTCAGCTCAAATAACCAGTTGTAATCTTCATCATCTTCGCTCACGTCCTCATCGTAACCAGCATCAGTATCTATAATACTCTCATTTGTGCTTGAAATATCACTCTGTGAAAACTCCTCCAAACTATTCGAATCGAATAATTTCTCGGACTTCAAGTTGCCAAAGCATTCCGCCTCACTTACAATGTTATTATTGTAATTGTGATTCTTTGACAAATAATATAAATCGCCCAATTTGGATAACTTGTAGTCGGGCATTGGCAGTGAAATTTTTGCAAATTCTTGGACGAATTTATCGTAGCTTTGTGTCGAACCGTATACGAAATTCAAATCAATTACGTCGAGTGAGCATGAAGAACGCGTTAAGTGTCCTTCGGTAACGTGCTTCATCACAAAGCTGAGCGTGTTTGTTGTTACTGGCTCGATATCTAACAGTGCTGTTGTTACTTCATCTTGTAATAACCATTTTATCTTAAGATAATGGCCATGATTACATTTCATCTTACGCATGATTATAATTTACTTACCTCATCTTTTAGAATATTAATTGATCGCTTCTGTAATTCAGGGATGTAATCAAGAGGATCTGGTTCTTTAAAACTATAAAATATTTAATTATTTATAATTAATATTGTTTAAATTGTAAGTATTTTATACATACTCTGAATTAATACTTGCATCTGAGGTAGAACTACAACTAGGCTGAAATCCATCTGAACAGAATGAAGTTGTACGAAAGCCTTTCGTAGAATAATCGTTGATAACATTTTGCACGTCCATTGGTAGTGTTAGGCATAAAATATCAAGCGTAACATGTAGCTTTGACTTGTCTATAACATCATCTACATTCTCTATACTATCAACTAATTCTCCTGTAATAGATATTTTAATTAGTTAAAAATATTAATAAATATGATACCATTGCTAAAACAACAAATAATTGGCCTTGTAACAACTTTATAAAGCAATTTCTTTTAAGATAATATTATAATTTTATCAATAACTATTTTGTGCAATTGCGTAATATTAAATTTTTTTTTTCATTTAGTATGAGTGCATGTGTATAAGATTATGCACTTGCCTCGATATATTTTTTTCCACAAGGGAAAATATCCTTTTTTACAATCAAAGTAATAATAGTATTTAAAATAGTTAGTTAATAAAAGTGAACAAAATGAGCAAAGCCACCAATATAGAAGACCGGAAGAATAAAAAATAAATAAGTGCAACGCGTAAAATTATTATAATGATATCGATTTTCGGAATATAAATGTCATTATTGAGTGTTGAAATAACTTATAGATTGCAATTTAATGGTGCATGCCCTTGCAAAAATCAGCTATATTTAAAAAAACAAGTATCTTCAAAATCCTATTGCAGATTGTTTTATTGTTTAAGTAAATCTATAAATAGAGGAGTTATACAATTCAACGATATCTTGAACTTATCACATATCTTCGAATACTATTAAATAAGACTTATAAAACTGAAATATTTTGAGCTTTCAACGCAATTTTATCAGAAACTAAAAATGATATTGACTTAAATCAAACGCTTTTGATTTTATAATAATAATAACTAGTACACTAATATATTTTGATATTATTAAAATTTGTTTTTCTTATTTTTTTTTAATTCAAAAAATATAGTGACATTCTTTCTATGAGCATGAAATTTGTCTCACGCACTTGTGTTTCTGATAATTAATAATTTCCTCTTTAGCACATGAAAGTTGGTTGCTTCTTTTTCTCAAAAATTGCGTTAAAACCTTCAAACAGTTCAATTTTGTCAGCCTTATTAAATAGTACCCAAAGATATAATTGATAAACGTAATATATCGTGTAACAGGGTATCTCTTTTATTTATAGATTAACTAAACAATATGACAATCTAAAATATGGTTGCAGAGATATTTGCTGTTTAAATATCGGTAATTTAAATTACTTTTCGATGAGAATGCGTATTAATTTTACAAAATATTTATATTTTTATCGTCGCGGCGCCTTTATCCGCATTTGAATATACACACAAAAAGATCTTTGCTACTAACTGAAAAGTCTACTGAAAAACATAAAAAGTCATGAAAAGTTAGATAGTCATTTAAATCAAATAATCTTTCAAATAATTGATTGAATGAAGCCAATATTTGTTGTTTTATTATTATCAACTTTTAAAACGATTGAATATTAATGGATACCTAAACAAGTTGGAAGCAGCCTTACGGAAACGTTCGTATCGCAATTGTTATATTTAATTGTACATACAAAATGAAGAAAAAGCGGACTCAAATTTTTGTCGTGTAAATCATCCTTGCTATCCTCATAGCAATTCCCCAGCGCTGTCTCAAAATCATTATTGTGTGTTGCCACATCCGAGATCTCATCGTCACTATCTTTCAGGAGGCAAAAATTTGTCTCGGCATTAAGATTCTTGCAGTAGTAGAAGTCGGTGTTGGTTGGAATTGGCGTAAACGCATCACTGGTTATTTTTAAAAACTTATCTTTAATTAGACGATGGATGGGACGCAGTTCGTTGCATGGCATTGCTTGATTTAGATATTTTATACACACTTCATCTGTTGAACTTTGTCGTATGTGTCCACAAATCGCCTAATAATAATAATAATAAAATAAATAGATTTACCAAACTATAACTTATGGAAAAATGCAACTAGGACCAGTAAATAATATTTATTTTTAAGAGTATTCTCGCTGTTGTCGCGCGCGACTGTGTTTACATTCATTCCTTATGGGAAAATGTGCCTATCGCAAATTTCTAATTCACACCTTATTATTTAAGATATCGACTTCATTCAAAGCAGAAAATAATGCTAACTAATACACAAAGTTTGTTAAGTTTGATTTTTTAAACAGCCTGTTTGACCCGGAAATTGGCATATAGAAAAAATCCGATTTTTGCGTCGATCGTTTTTCACATTTTCCCACACGGCAGGAATACCCTTAATAAGTAACAAATTAAAACATGATTCTGAAGATGCTTTATACTCCAGAGTGATGCTTGTATTGTAGTAAGAAAGTTCGAAACTTAGAACTTTCCATTTTAGAATTAAGATTTTATAAACTGATTCTATGTCCTGGTTGCATTTTTATATAAATATAAAACTTTAATCATTTACTGAGTTGTGCAAGGAATAAAGTCAGATTCTTTCGAATTGCGCACCGAAAGCCATAAACTACCCGAGCGTATATTACTGCACCTAAAATTTGTGTCCAGTTGCGCACCAGACACAAAATTTGTTTGATTTCTGCCTTCCAAGAAGTCAGCAATTCACAAAAAAATGAATAAAATATGTTTGAATATTATTTTATTAAAAATGTGTTTTATATATTACTCCTATTACTCTCTCCAATTGGTATTAATATTATTTTCATCAAAAAATTGAAAGAGAAATGTTTAATTAACATTTTCGAGAAGAAATGACACCCCACAGGTATCATCCTACATCTGTCTATTTTTTTCTACATTTACCTATTGGTTCTATATGTGTAAAGTGTTATTATACAAATCAGATAAAACAATGCGCAACTTAACATGGGAATTAGTATCTCAAAAAAGGTCGGTGCACAATTTATATAAAATCATTATTGTTATTAAACAGGTACTTGCTTTTAGATAGTCGGTGATATCGATTTGGAAGATCGTTTCCTCACATTGATCCATCGCGGCGTGAACATCTAAATTGTGAATGAAAGCATTGCAATGCAAGGCGGAGAATAGTGATAAGGCAAAGCATTTCGAATGAATGAGAACGATCGCCTTGCAATGCTGCGTGATACTATTGGTTCCCAACATCTCGCTAACTTCATACTCCTCGTTCTTCGGAGGTTCGGGTGATATGCCAAAGCCACCTTTCAATCTAATTTACAATTTAAATAATTATCAATTTTCATTAATTTTGATGATGAGTACTTACTTGATGGAATCTTGTTGATCAATTTCGTTCTGCTTAAATCTATAATCCTCATAGACATCCCTCTTCGCTTGGTTTGCATCCGGCATGTTAATAAATGAATCCACCAGCAGCGCAAGAGGACAATCATAAACATATATCGGTAATGTTATTACATTTCTTGCATTGTATTTAACGTCACTGTAATTGCTGTTCTGAGACGGTGAACGTTCAATACATTCGCTCGTATTTACGTAGGTGTTATCGTCAATAATCATCGTTTGAAGATCTTGAAGCGTTGCTGGAATCATGGTTAGAATAATGTGTGTAACGGAGATGCCCTTAACGAAGCAGCGCCATTGTACGCGATCCTCGAAATTCGGATCGTTCGATGTTTCTTTAATCGGACAATAATGCGGATATTTATTGTAGTGTCTTAAGAATACTTGCTGGCTGAATCGAGAACTTTCATCTGCTGTCAGCTCCAATTCGTAATCGCTTAATAAATGGAGATGTTTTTGAACATTTTCCAAAAGTAACGCATTGGATTCCTTATTAGAATCGCCAAAGACTTTGCGATCATGTATCGATTCTATAATTACAATTATATTTTATATAATTTGGTATTGAATTGAAATAATTGTGCGTAGTACCTTCTATGAACATCGAGAAAAGTAGCTCGCTTTGTTGACAGAGTGTTAGAATTCCAACCGGATCAAATACGAATGGAATGTGTTGAATTCGTTGAACCAAAGTTGGATTCCAATAATTGCTAATTAATATTAATATTAACTGATTTATCATGTAAAACAAAATAGAGATGAGCAACTCGCCCTTTTTAGTGGGGCCCTACTTTCGCGAAGCGACAAATAAATTAGATATTAGCATTGTTAGTCCAGAATGCTATTATTGTACAGTGCCGGATTAAGAAAGATCAAGGTCCTGAGCTTTTTAAGCTGCATGAAATCAATATCACAACTTTAAAGGGCAAAGACACATCCTTATGATTTTACAGCATCTTTAAAACGACCTTTATTTTGACATATCATTTAATTAAAATAATGTAAGGCAACGCGCCCTGAATACATTTTGCGTTTTACCTTAATTGCTGCTTAAAAGGGTTGTGAAACGAACGTTTAGGCTGTCATAAAAATTAGTAGGTAGAGGGTACTTAAAATGTATCTATTGAATTTTTAATGTGAGAATTTAAGGTATAACTTGTTTCGCTTATGGGCTAATCCGACACTAGTTGTAAAACACTCTTTTAAACATTTAATATTTTCATATGTTCACGTCAATTCGGTATTTATTAATCTGACATAAGCGATAAAATTTCAGCTAATAAACGTCGCTCGCGATATTACAAAAGATGTATGAGTCGTTAAAAAATTAACACGTTGCTTTAAGAACGAGTGAAAGCTTCTGACAAATTTGTCGATTTTTGCACTGGGGAGAATATGAAAACACAGCCTTTCGTACATAGTACATTGGAGATCAAAACACATTGACTATAAAAAATTAGTATTAAACCTTTAACTAGATGTTAGTAAATATAAGTTGCTGATTAATAGTCAGTAGTTGAACGCTTCTGGAGACAGCGACAATGTGTAGCTTTGACAATAGCGATCTTAATCAAGCAAATTGTTGACTAAGATTATATTGTTTTTATAATTTTAGAAAAGCAATAATTCAGCTAATTATTAAACAAAAAAGTGACTTTCAAATGTTGGCCAAGAAAGTATTAAATTTTAATTCTTTTTTAATAGTAACCCCGCGTAAATTTCTTGTAGACTCGTTATCAAAAACAGTTGCTCATCCCTGATGTAAATAATTCTTTCTTACCTGTTAACTTCTGAATTCATTTGCGGAAAGCTTGAATTACACGATATTGAAAAGTATCGGTTACGTTTCGAATATCTTTTTGAAATGTGAGGTCTTGTTTTATCTTGACACATTACGCTCAAGTGTTCTAACGTTAGCAAAGAGTGAATACAGTTCATGTCCATTAATTTTATCTATAAATGAAGTAATTACATGCTGGTAAATTAAAGAAATTAAAAGGAATAATAAATCGATTGTACAATTTGCGTGCTTAAAACTTACCATATCTGCGATTTCATAGTAAAACTTCCCATCCAAATAAGAAATCTTCGAATTGGTGGCTTGCACGCATCCAAATTGCGGCTCAATCCAAACTTCAGTAACAATCTGCAACTCGGAATCGATGTCACTCTCTAATTCATCCTCCGATCCGACACTATTAATATCCGATTCGCCCCATGCATTGTGGGGCGGAAACAACACATATTGTAGTACGCACGTTGAGTTTAAGTCGAAATTCAGCTCGAGCACCATTGTTATAATACCGGAGGCAGAGTGTGCAAAACTAAAACCCTCCTTGATTCGCATTTTGGTTATCGTACTTAATATACGCGAGATTGAAAGCACATCCAGTTTCTTGTTGGAAAGGTGCGTTGCGCACCAGATCCAACGCTGGTGGAAGAGGTAGCGCGACAGCGTTGTGAATAGCGTACCGGCCAACGGCGACGGTGGAAGACTGAGTGAGGAATTTTGCGTGCCGTCGGGAAAGATCACAGTTTGAAAATCAGTAGGCATTCGCTCGTATCTAAACATATATTATTTTACATTAACTATAGTGGTTCAAATGTTATAAAACCATTTAAAATTTGAATAACTTTTGAAGGTGATTCTAAGTTTAGTAAATAGTCGCTTTACTTAAGAGCTATTCTTTCATTAAAGAAAATATTGACAGGTTGTCCCTCAATAGTTATTTGACAGTACTCTGAATTATCTAGTTACTTTATAAACAAAAAATACACTTCTCGGAAATGCATTTTATATATTTTTGAAAATACAATCCTTCAAATAACCACCTTTATGCCCTTCACACTGACCTGCTCTTTCTAGAGACTTGAACATTACCTATCGCAATGTTTCTGGGTTTATGTTGGCCTTCAATTGCTGGATAGTTTTAGAATTTTGTCGTATACTCATGGAAAAAAGTCTGGAACAAGTGAGATGAGCGTAACGACAACTTGATTTCAAAATTTCCAGCAATTATCCTTCGATAGACAACGTTGGAGGACTATTCATAGATTTTCTACACCCCAAAATCGTATATTTTGTTTATTAACAAATCCTTTTTGGTGGAAGTGAGCTTCATAAGTGTGAAGAGCAAAATGGTAGTTATTCGAAGAATATAATTTTCAAAATTAAATTAAAATTATTTCCAAGAAATGTGTTTTCTGTTTATAAAAGAGTAAATGTTAATTATGAAAATATAAGTTATTTGAATTTTAAATGGGCTTATGACTTTTGGGAAATCAATGTTAAATTAACTACCTAATCAAAATTTTTTCCAACGGCTTCATTAACAAATTGCAACCAACGTTTTCTTTCGACTTCATCGACGCCGATAAATATGATAGTGAAGATATCTCCTCTTTTAATTCTTCAAGCGTCTATAGAATTATTATTATAACATCTATGTAACAGGAATTTTGGTCAATTTTTACCTTATATCGAACAGCTCCTGGTGTCCCAGTCAAAAACCCTATATTAATTGTAGCACAAGGCAATTTTGAAATAACTCTAATGATGCAAAACCACGTTGGTGGCTTATCATGGTCTCGATGTAGAAACTTCAAATATGTATGATTATCAACCAAAATAAAAGAACACCAATTTGTTAACAATCCATACAATGCTGTAGCTGCTTGTCGACATTGAATCACCTAGTAATAAACAAAAATATATTTAAAAAAAATATTGCATACATGTATAGTCAACTAAATCTCAAAGAAAAAATAATAAGAATTGCTAATTTGGATACTTCAATCAATATTTTGCATAGATTCAAATATCTAAACTTAGATCAATATCTTATGCAAATGGTTGAACTTTTTTCCCTTTAAGGCTTCTTCGACTGTGTATATGAGATAGAAAAGCATAACATTTTTTCAAGGTATTTACATATAATGATATGAAGTTTTAGAAAAGGACATTCAATTAATACCCAATATTGCGCTTTATGTAATGTAATTTGACATTGCATGTTTATTAAAAAAATGTTTATTTTTCCTTTTTATTGATTATGCTGAGCTGAATTGATGAGATGATTTTCCTTTTAAGCTGAGTGATAAGAATAAAGAACACTTAAACCTGTCCGGTATTGTTCTTTCTCTCTCCTCACCTCTCAATGTAAATCTTATAAGAAAAAGTGGCTACCTTTCTTTTTTGATTAAACACAATTTTTTTAAGAAACAAAGTAAATTTAAATAACTAAAGGAACTCGCTATAGAGAGTTTATAAGCCATAATTGATATGCAAAAGTGTTAATATTTTGACACTTCAATTATGACATTAAAAAAGCGGTAAATGAAACTTTCTATAGCGGACTGCGTATGTTATTTGTCTTTGAAAGAAGTTCATATCTTTAATAATAAAGGCTTATTCCATAAAAAGCAAAACCTTGTTCCCATAAGCTTTACATGTGAACGTAATTGCGCGCAAAATTAGCAGGTACAACTTTAATATATAGTTTTTTTCCATTTGTGAAAGCAATCATGTAGTGAATTTATTAATTTTGAATCTGACCTGCCACTTACTATCAAAAAATTACATTTATAGAATTGATAAGAGTAATTTACGAGGGTAGTTCCAAAAGTCTTTGGTCTAACACAGATACTACCATTATTTTTGTATTACATACAGTTATTTTATATATAATATAGTCTTCTTGTAATTCGATACATTTATTCCTACGATGTGCCAGCACACTAATTCCATCTTTATAGACACATTTTTTAAAATTAGGAAACAAAAATATTCAGAGGGAGCATAATCTAGAGAATTCGGTGCGAGAGGAAGCAATTGAAAGATTAATTGAATGATTTTTGCCATCACATATCGCTGATCGTTTTTAGCCATCTTTATAAATTCTTTAAATGCGTTCATTTTCACTGGCGACAAAACTTATACTAACTTTAGAATCAAAGCAATTTTTTTCATTGCCGTCACGTATATGTTAGGCGAAAGACTTTTGGGACTACCCTTGTAAATTGCGCATACTTTCAGCATTTATAAAAAAAAACGAAAGTATTTTGTTGCCAACGAAATATATTATAAAAGTAATTGTAATAATAATAATAAATTACTTGATAGCGTCCTGACGAGTTTGATAGATGTACATGTTTCGGCAACGGATAATCATGCTTCAATATCAGCGAGATTTTATGTGTGTGAAACCACTTCTTCCAATGATTCACATTGATATTGCAGATGTGTTGCCATACTTGCGTGAATTTCGTGCAGGAACTGTCACTCGGAATGAAAATCGTACTCTGGTTTCCATCCGAGCTGAGTGTAAACACAGGAATACCGTTTCGCACGCTCTCTGGCAGCGTATACCACACGCTGCAATTCTGAAACGTTGATAATTCCTGGGCGAGTACCGTATCGCTCGATACCAATTGCGTGGAACGAATCCAAAAGCGTTCGAACACCGCTTGCCTAAAATTTGATTTCGTTTCCTTCTTCATAATACAAGTTATATCGTGCAGAAATTCATAGGGTGCTGTATTAATACATACAATCAAATTAATTATGTATTATTAATGGTTTGTTATCGAACAAGCTACCTGAAACGGTGATTTCAACATGCGTTAAATTTTTACTTAGCGGCCACGAGGATACTAGCTCGTAATGGATGTAGATGTACGGTTTCCAGTGTAGTGTTAATTTCACCTTAATTATTCCATTCTCAAAACGAACGCTCTAAAATCATATCATATAAATTAATTATAAAATTGATTTTTTCCCATGATAGTATTACGTCAATGGTGTATCCTTCACGCATTCGACGAGAAACCAACAATAAAAATGAAGAATTGATTTTTTGTTCTGATTGTCGTTTAGATAGCAATAACGGTTGACGGGATTCAGACAAATCTTTAAAAACTCTGAAAAATGATAATTAATTCAGCGATTATTAAACAAACACTATGAT
This sequence comes from Adinopsis sp. GC000173, assembly GCA_030264715.1. Classification (NCBI taxonomy): domain Eukaryota; kingdom Metazoa; phylum Arthropoda; class Insecta; order Coleoptera; family Staphylinidae; genus Adinopsis; species Adinopsis sp. GC000173. The sequence goes on from JARJDW010001029.1 coordinate 18,898, forward strand.
CCAATTGATAAATTTGTAATATCGATTGGTAGATATGATGCAAATAAAAGTTGAGACTTTTATAAAATATACTCGTATTTTTCAAATTCATTTGGGAGATAAAATATGCCAAAAGTCGTAACAATTAAACATTCAATACAATATTACTATTTCAATATGCAGACATTCTTACATGATAAATTCTTGTTTATTTTTTATCTTCAATAATTACCGACAGGCATACTAATAGATATGTGGAAATTTACAATTTATCAGAATTTTTATATTAACCATTGTTAATAGAATTGAAACTACAATCGTCTTATTGTGCTAAATATTCACTTGTGAGCCGACTTTTCATATATGTAATCTACGCGATGATGGTTTGCAAACAATAAAAAACGTACCAATCGTAGCTATTACAAAATTTAAAAGTCCTTTAATTATTTAATAACGTACATGTCGCTTGTATCAAAATTATCCTGCATCTTGTATTTTGTACTAAATGACCATAAAAAATATAGTTTTTGATATAAATTCATATCTAGCGTAGGTTCTGGTTTCTAAAATAGAAATGTATTTGATAAAATAATTGTTAGTTTTGAATTACCTATTAGCTTACAACAACTGGTAGGAAAGTTAATACGCTTCCAAGCGTGGAATGAGCTAAGAATATTAACAAGTCCATATAAGGAATATAACCAGCGCTGGTGTGTGGATAAAATGAGGATCCGACCGTCAAAAATGAAACGGTGATTCCATCATAATGCAGCTGATGCAACAAGGATTCTAAAATATTGGAATGAGGCATTGCTACCACTCCATCCGTAATGACTAGTATATCTAGAAATTGAAATCAATATAAAGTTGTATTGATAAATTTTTATGTTTATATAATAATACGTACGACTTAGACTATTATCAGGTAATAGTGATGTAGCTAACATTGAATATCTTAACATATTAACAAAATTTGAATCTGGAGATACCATTGGTATATTAACAATACATTCATTTTCACGCAGATCGAATAAATCTCCAACCATCACATCATTGTTCAGCTAAAAATAGGAATAATTCAATTCCACATTAATTATTATTCGCAGTTTATTTCAGCGCACATTGTAATTATGAATATTGACGTTTTGTTTACCAACTTTTTTTTGATTAAATGCGTATTGAGACTTATAGTCGCCGTATAATATATTTTAATATATCTACAATTTTGATAGAACATAAAAATCATTAGAGGTTGGCAAACTTTTTCTTATCGTAGATGGAACTGTGAAAGAGAGAAAATTGGAGAATATCGACATACACAGTCCCTTGGTATATGTCCGAAATATTTGCTAAATATTCTCCTTTCTGACTTGCTCTGGCGAATGTCAACATTCACTACACATTGACGGTGAATGTTGAATAAAAGTATTCTCGGATCCCTCTAGTGGTTCAGGCTAGTGCAAAAAGTATATAGGTATATACATAAGAAGAGTTTTCTTAAAAAAAGACTAGGCTCTTCCGAATTCAGTTAGAATTATAATGCGTTTCAAACAAATAGCATTATTATCGAATATATTAAAATTTAGTCCAAATTTGTTTGGTATAAAGCAGAATATAGTAAGCAAGTAAAATAAAAGTTTTAAAACTTTTTGAGTTTTAGTTGGATAGGTTAAGCCAGTGTTTCTCAATCTTTTTACTATCGCGCCACATTTTTTAAAGTACAGAAATTTCGCGGCACATATGCTAAATATTTATGAAAAAATAAGAAAAACACATTAATTTTAACAACCTTTTTATGAAATAAAAAAAAATTCTTAAGATTTCGCGGCACACTAAGGTGCCGCGGCACATCTTTTGAGAAACACTGGGTTAAGCCATGTTACCTTATATTTAATTAGTTATATTTCATTGATTTCGACTTTCTCCATAGGATGTCTGTGTTTGCCGTCATAAATTAGTCAAAGTCAAAATCTATAAAAATATAACTCTTTTATTGACGTAGTTTGTGTATGTTTCGCACTTTTACAGTAACATATATATGGTAACTGAATGTTAAAAAATCGGACGAATTGTGCAACTTGAAAGTGAATTTGAACAAATATAAATTCTTATTTAGTTCGAATAGAAGGTTTTCGATGGCCCGCAAACCAAAGATTGTCCACTGTTGGTTTGAATAGGTTTTTTTAGCAACAGACAATATCTGGTATGGCTAGCTCCTTTCAAATCGAGTGATTCCATTCTATTCTGTTTCGAAGCCCATAATATATCGATAATGGGTATTATTTTACATAAACATTTTGATTCCTTTAGAAAAGAAAAATAATTCCGAGAAAAAAATACGAGACTGTCAACTTTTATCCGTAAAATGGTTAAAAATTTAATAATTAATACAAATTGGAAACGTACATGTACTATCGTCATCGACGAAAATAGAATGGCCTGGCTCGGGTTTACCCTCATCCATTTGCGGGATATAGATATCATAACCACTTTTAATCTACTTGAGTAGAAAAACTAGCAAAATATCAATTTTGTTTTGTTTTTATTAATGTTTTTCTAATATTGTTGTTATATTTTTGTTAGTTTATAAATTCAAATAAAGTGGTTGCAAATTCTATCCACATTTTAAGCTAGGATACCCGTGCTGATTCTCCAGAGAGCGTACCATAAAGCGAGAAGGGATGAAGGTAGACCCGAGTCAGGTCATTCTTTTTTCGTCGATGCCGATAGTACCAAAAACAATATTTTTAAATATAAAACCGGGGACAACTTTACATAGTACATTTTTCAACAAATGCCCTTGTTTTTTAACGCATATTGTCCATCGTTGCAAAACCATCCCGAAGTCCTCATAAAAGGTTTTAGTTGAGCTATAAAACACTGCTCCATCCGAGGTAAATTTACGGCCCCTTAAAGCCTCTTTGAGTGGAGCCTACAAGTGGTAGCACGTTTGGACAAAATCAGGATTATACGTGAGATGAGACAGTATTTTCATTTGTTTGGTCCACTCATAGAAGCATTACCTGGGATGAAGCTGTGAATGTGGTGTATTTCTTGCTCACAGCTTAACCAAACCCTTCTCTTGTGAGGGTTTCAGGAAGATAGTGCAACGATGGAAAAACCGCATTGAAAAGTATGAGGACTATTATCAAAAACTTGTGTACTATTGCCATCGTCGAAAAAAGAATGACATAGCTTGGGTCTACCCTCAACCCTTCCAGGTTTATGGTACCCACTGTGGAGAATCACCACGGATATTCTACCTTAAAATGTAGATAGAATTCGTAACTACTTTATATGAATTGATAAACTAACAAAAATATAAGAAAAACAAAAAAAGATTATATTTTTCCTAATTTTTCTACTCAAATAAATAATTTAAAGGAATAGATGTAAAGTGGATGGGATATCTATTTACATTTTAAGGTAGGACTGCCGTAATAATTCTCCACGGGGGTACCATAAACCTCAAAGGGGTAAGGGTAGACCCAAACCAGGTCATTCTTTTTTGACGATGGCGATAGTACATGAACATTTCCAATTTGTATTACAATCAAAGTTTTAACCACATTGCCGATAATCGTTAACTTGCCTTCACGATAGTAATTTGAACGCCAACCTTCAAAATAAACTTGTGCTCTAAAATAAACTATAGGTAATTATGAGTATATCTTTAGTAACATACCATTTGTTGATCAATTTCATCGTATGCCTTAGCAGACACTTCAGCAATTCTACCTTCTAAATGATAAAACTGCGCTTGTACTAAATTTATAATATCTTGCACATTATGACTAGAAACTTGTACTCCCTTAACAATCACCTGTTGAGCAGGGCTTATAAAAAACGGCGTATTTACAATAACAGTCAAATAGATTATCGGTTGAAAAACATACGAACTACCAGTGACAGTAAACTAAAAAGAAAAAGGAAAACACAAATCATAAATAATTTATTATTTTGTGTAATCGGATAGTTGATTGACATACTTGACGACATAATCCTAATAAACTCATACGAAAACATTTAATAATTTCGTCAAATAGTACGTGTCCATTTTCGACATCAACCGCCGATTGCGATGGACTCATATCCAAACAATAAACGAATCGATACGTCTGAGATAAAAATATACATTGCGTTAAATTTGTTATAAAATATTGAGACGAATGTGAATGTGTTTTCGATTTAGGCACTACTGAAATAATCTCCAAATCATCACTACTACAATCCTAAAAAGGTAATTTATCGAATTAATCCACATTGGTTTGGTACGTATTATATAATTTACCAATTTTTTGTCGTTTGGAATTGTTAGAACACAATTTAGATGATCTAGTAACCATTGCAGTCTTCGCGATCGTGAGATGGGTATATTTTTAGGCAATAAAATGTAGATTTTCTCTGCCTCCAAAAGCGAAACACCAGTTTTATCTAAAATAGTCGAGAAAACATTATGACGATAATGATTTTTTATAACAATTCCTTTACCTTCCAAATTAATTTCCAAAATTTGAGCCTCTGAATCGTCTGTTTCCATATCCATTTTATTCATTTTCTGTATAATTCATATTAGTAAAATTGACCTTTACCCAATAGAAAATGTAAACATTGCAATATTTTACATGTTTATAAATGGTTACAATGTTTAATGTATTTATAAACTTCTTCTACGTATCGTAATTATTATGCACGATTGTTTGTACAATAAAAATCTATTTACATTTTCTGTTATCGCGAAATTAATAAATCTTATGTTTAATAAGAACGAGAGTAGATGGGAAACGTGCACAACCCCGACAAATCGGACTTTGTATTTTTTTGTAAATTTGACAGAAAGTAGTTCATCTGTCTATGTCAAAAATTCACATAAATCGTATTGAATTATGATTTATCAGATGCGCATATGTTGTTACAATGCATTACAATTCACTTAGATTACTGTAGTTAATATTGCATTTATCTTTTATTAAAAAATAATGTTTTATTTTTAAAGCAGCAATACTGCCAACCAACATATGATAAACAAGTATTTCATGATTTCATCAAGAAAAATATGTTTAAGCATTTACTTGATGAAATTAATTGTTTAAGAGATAAATAATAAAAAAATATCATGCTTTTTTATGATAATAATAAAATAAAAAATGAATTATGTTTAGTATTATTATGATGGCAGCGCTGCGCATCTGTCTTTGTCTAGCCCGTTGGTGTACCAATCATTTGTTCTCATTTTTAGCAATGTAACCTTTTTTCTATTCCTGAATCAATTGCCATAAAATTTGCTTGTTAGTGTTTCGTTAAAACCGTCTAAAATTGTTCTCTGCTTAATCTCTGTTTAATTTAATGTTGTGCTAAATCATATTAAATCAAGATGACATCGAATCAAAAACAAACGAATCGCGTACCAAAAACCACCCAATTAGTTGCTGATTATGAAATATCAAATAATGTATTAGGTTTAGGAATAAACGGAAAAGTTGTTGAATGTTATTCGAAGAAAACGCGAGAGAAATTTGCATTGAAGGTAATGACACGCTAGCTGTGAAACATTTCTATAAATATTGTTCTTCTTTTAAGGTGTTGCACGATTGTGTTAAAGCACGAAGGGAAGTCGATTTACACTGGAAAGTTAGTGGATGTAAACACATAGTTAACATAATTGACGTCTATGAGAACACGTACAGCGATAAAAATTGTTTATTGGTTATAATGGAATGGTAAATAATGATTGAACGTTGTAATAAAATAAGATGTTTAATACTCGGTGCGATTTCCGATTGCAGCATGGAAGGTGGTGAATTATTTCAGAGAATCCAGGATCGACAGGACGGCGCATTTACCGAACGAGAAGCCGCACAAATTATGCACGAAATATGCATTGCCGTTAAATATTTACATGATAATAATATTGCTCATCGTGATTTAAAGCCAGAGAATTTGTTGTACACTAAAAATGGGCCGATTGGTATATTGAAGCTGACGGATTTTGGTTTTGCAAAAGAAACATTTAGTATTGCCACCCTGCAGACACCTTGCTATACCCCGTATTATGTTGCGCCAGAAGTTTTAGGTCCCGAAAAATATGATAAAAGCTGTGATATTTGGTCTTTAGGAGTTATTATGTATATATTGTGCGTAGTATTTCTATTTTATCGATCTGGTCATTGAGTAATTAGAGGGGTATTATTATTATTGTAGGTTATGTGGATTTCCACCATTTTATAGTAATCATGGTTTGGCAATTTCTCCGGGAATGAAGAAACGTATTCGTACGGGCCAGTATAACTTTCCTAATCCAGAATGGATGCATGTGAGCCAAGAAGCGAAAGATCTTATAAGCGGAATGCTGAATATTGATGCCTCCAAACGACTGACTATAGATGAAGTTATGAGAAATAGTTGGATTGCTGTAAGTTTGCGCAACTGTCCTAATTTTTACGAAATTGCTTCTATTAGTGTTTATTTGTTTTTTATATATTATTGCTCAAAATCAATAACTTAGCCTATGAAGCAAAAAAATAATAAGTATTTACAACACCCACAAATTCTAGTTTAATCTATAAATTAATAATAAGTTAACTTAGTGAAATTGTTTATTAAATATTAATGTTTGAAATTACGGAAATAATTATTCTATTTATAGTTTTAGCATTGAATTTTGAATATTCTTGCATTTATTGATTAAATAAAGTTACTAAAATAGTTGTAGCTAGTTCAAGTTTCGCATTTTCTGATTGCTTATCAACAACGTAATAAATACATTCGATATTTGAAGCATTCCAATAACAATTTGATAGCTATTTGATATATATTTTGAATTGAAATATCCGTCATTGCATTATTTGAAAATAAATATGTTGAAAATGGTTACCTATTCAATTATTTTGCTAATAATTGACTGCTCATTAAAATTGAATTACGAACGACGTAGTAAATTTCATTTGAAATATGTAGATTTTTATCGAAATTACAATAAACCGATATAGTAAGCAACAATATTAACGATGGAAAATTTTGGATTGTAACAGCGATGATTTTTTAAAAGATTAGTCAAAATTATTTACTTTCTATTGTTTCGTGTTGGGGCATCTTCATAGCAATAAAATTCGAAAAATATTGTTGGAAGATGTCACGGGACGAGAATGTAGGCCCAAATAAAAACAAGTCCTGTCAAATTCTTTAATAATAATATGTAAATTTTTATCGAAATTATAATAAACCGATACAGTAAACAACAATATATATTAACGATGGAAAATTTTCAATTGTAACAGTGATGATTTTTTAAAAGTTTACTAAAATAACTAAAACAATTTACGAGTCCAATAATTAAAATTATTTGGAATTATACATCATTACTGAATATTCAATGTAGTAGAATTTCATTGAGCAAAGAAGTCTAGCATTTTATACTCGTATGAAAGTTTTCGATTGCAACATCGATGATGTTTTAAAAATTCAGTAAAATTGTTCACTTTTACGGTCGTTGTTTTTATTGTTTTGTTTTGGGACATCTTCATAGCAATAAAATTTGAAAAAAATTGTTGGAAGATGTCGCATGACGAGACTATAGACTCAAATGATAACACGAACTGTAATAATTTGTTATTGTTTTAATTTTTTTTTGAAAACGCCTTTTATTTAAGAAATCGAAATAAATGTTTAATATTCCACTTGGAAAGTTTATTTCCATTCCGCCCCCGCCCCGCCCCCCCCCCCCTCGCCCCCACCTCACCACCCCAAACCTTAATAAAAGTAACACTCACAACAAGCAAA
>JARJDW010001032.1:0-24227 GCA_030264715.1 Adinopsis sp. GC000173
TTGCATTGTAATTAGTAACATAAATTTATATAGAATGATCTTATTGCAGGTTCATGATTTATTAAAATCATCGAACAGGGGACAAGCGGTATTATTAACTTACGAAAAGGACAAAAAAGTACAAAGGCGGATATTAACCGATATAATCATTGAAAAAGAACTTTCAAAAAATCCAGATAAAAGGTAATTAAATAGTGTTTACCTAATTATTAGATTAGAACTATTTTAAAAATATACGATAGTTTCAGAAATATTTAAAATTTTGTGGAATTAAAAAGAAGCGATTTGAAGTGTTAGCGGAGAAAATTATTAATATTTTTCCTACGGAAAATAAAGAGCTATATTTTATATTTGCTATAATAAAATACATTATAACTTTTACGACAAACACTTTTTTTATTGTGCAAATGTTGAAATACTTATATACCGATGAGCATTATGATTCTCATGTAGTTGTAAGAAACGATAATATTAAACTTATTGAATCTAAATTAACAATATTTCATAACACATGCATTCTCACTCGATTCGCAGGGANTTATAAACGTTCTGTGTTTTTTTTAATATAAATAAACTTTTTAGAAATAATGTATATATTATTGTACTCTTTTAATAAACCTAACCATATTATAAAATGCAAAATTTATTTAAAAAATATAAGTACACGATTTATCTAATAATTAGTGGCGTGTTTATATATTACTATTAATGAAACATTATTTCGACTAAAGCATTAGTAGTTGAAACAATCTTTCATATATAACTATAACATATATTTTATGGTATAGATTACAAAATGTCCTAGTAATTCTTACCATTACCATTCAATATAGATTACTAGTTGTCATGTTTAATAGTACAATTTTTAATCTACTAAAGCGTCCTATTAAAAGTTACTAGAGTTTTCATTTGAAGCCTATTTGACTAGAAGGTATATCAAAAAGTACAAGAATTCTAGTAAAAAGTGAAGAGTTTTTTCTATCGGTGTACGTTAGTTTTATTTCCTTTTTGGGAAATTTTAGCACTAAGTATTTCTGTATAATTTAATGATTTTGTTGCTTCCTCCTAGTGAACGACGACGCACAAATGAACAGAACTATTCAATAAATATAGAAAACACTTGATAGATTTACTAAATAATTAATATGTATGCATATTTAATATGGATAAGAGTACAAATTCATCATTTGAGCTGTTTATTTGGAAGTACCCTAACTAAATTTTTAACCTTTTGAAGCTAGGTTTTAGGTATATAATTGCTATTATTTACATAAAAATTATAACTTTATCGCTTTTAAGACCAAATTAAATTCAATATTTCAATTCGATTGTAAGTGGACTTATGTTACTTTATAAAATATGCGGCTTATGTAATTTGAAAAACAAATATGCATGCATATTGACAAGAATAGAAATTCATTATTTGATACGTTTATTTTGAAATTAGTCTAACTTTTTAGGCTATTTTTTTAAATACATTATTATAGAGTAAACTTTTTAAAGACCAGTTTAAATATTGTGACAAATTGCTATTGAATTAAATATCTATTTTAATTCAGCACTTCATATTACAAATTTTGATAGATTGAATAAAAATGTAAAATGTTACAAATGAATATAACAATGAAATGCTAAAGCCTGGCAATAAAATGCTTATCTATATCAGAAAATTATAATGAATTAAAGTATTAAGCAGTTGCTAATAGTTGTGTAAAAATGCTTGTCTGCAGCATAGTTAGTAGTTGTTTACGTTGATTCAGTAAATAGATAAATAAATAAGGAAATAGAGTCGTGTGCGTGCGTGTGTGTTTGTGTGTGTGTGTGTTCATTGTGCGATGAAAAGTGTATAAAATTGATGCATACAAATAAAATGCGTTTTACATACAAGAAGAGGAGACACATTGATGTATCATTTCCAATCAATCTTTCTACAGTAAATTTGTCTCGTGTAAGATTGAATAAGCACGGCTCGACGGTTACTTGTTGAAAGATGCAGATTGACATCACATTGACTGGACTCATTAGGACTCAATATATATTTCCATCATTTAGAATACAATACCATCTGTCAATGCGCACAAACATCACCTTGACGTTAATACGCTCTTTCACATTCAACTCCTCGATCCCAACTCTTTTACTCATCTCATCTATAAAACAAACCCAACTAATAATAAAGATAAAACGATTTTATGGCAACAAATATTTGTACGCGCGCTTTTGATACTCACACTCAGCCTATACACATATACAAATAAATATTTTAACGCTCTAATTAAAATTTTCTAATGCGCAAACCAGGAAATGTTACCGGCAATGCAAATGGCTATGAGAGGATGAAAGAAGGTGTTAATTGATTTGAAAATGAAAATTGAGAACGTTACTGTGCTATGTGTGTATGTGATATTGCTATGAAAAGGTCATAAGATCATTGAAATGTGCAAACTAGCTAAACAAAATGGTAATAAATAAATATGTTTGATGATTATCTGACTTTTAACGCAGAAACGAACAGAAAAAATGATAAAATTTATTGTACGATTACCATTTAAGGCAATTGTATTGAAAATTCTAGCCGAAGGCATAAAATAGGCAAACAAATATTTCCATTTATTATAAATACTAGCAACTTTTTTTTTCGAAATAATAATATCTACCTAATGAATAAATTACTGCACTAATAAATCATCAACAATTATTATTCATTGCTAATGCTACAATTTGAAGTATTTAGATTTTTTTTTGCAAATACACTAAAAAAACAAAACTAATTATAGATTCCTATGTAATTGCATTTTGTGCAAAATATGCAAATTGTTATCGTTAAATAAAAATAAAATGATTATATAATTAACAGGTGTCCTCTAGAAAATTATATTGTTTAAGGTTTATTAATAATCGATAAATTACGTTTTATTGCGTATTAAACGAATAAAATATTTTTTTAAGTACAAACATATTATTATTTGGTTATAATTAATTGTCTGCAAAAGTATCTATTTCAAGATTATTATTTCAATATAAATATATACAGGATGCATCCCAAATTATAGATTGTTACACTACATTTCTTTTAAAGGGGAGTTTCTTAAAGTTTTTTCATTCGCGACTCGTTTAAGACAGAGATTTTGTTTTTCGTGACACCACCAACCAACCAACTTTTGATATTTTACATTAAATTTTGAGACCCCAAAATTTTGCGACCCACACTTTAAGAAACGCTGATTTAGAAGTATATATAGAAGTTGAATTAAATATAAAAATACATGTTACGTAGTAAACCTACCACTTTTTTATACATACAGAGAAGCTGTCACATAACCGCACGTCTGTCAACCTCATTCAAGTATATGTAATTTTCGAAATTTTGGCAGTGAAAATTATTATAAATGCTCTGCCTAATCGTGAGAAAGTGGGTAAATTTTCATCCAGTTCCGAACTAATGCCAAAGTTTCCATGCTCTAGCTATTTGAGCAGTTAATTTAAAATCGATTTAAAAATTTTGACTGAAAATACAGGCAAACCGATGAACAGACAGACAGTGTCGTAAAGCATTATTTATGCAACAGCTGCATAAAAATGAGACTTTTTAGAACATATATGTATTGGAATTTAGATTCGCGTAGAGAAGCCATGACTTTGGCAATTGCGTTAGAAAATTGGGTTTTATAGGTTAAAATTTCCTGTGTGTTTAAATTAAATACATTATGTATAAAAATACATTCATATCTTTTGCTTTCTTTTTGCTACAATTCATTATGATTATTTAAAATTATTCTTAAATTTTTGCAACGCCTAGCCCTAATGTATACACACAATTCAAAGTTAAATTTATTTTTAATTATTTACTGAAATTATCTATAATTCACAAAAGAAAAATAAAAAAAATATTCTTCATCAATATTTATGTCTTTAAGACATTACTGGCTTGATTAATGTTGGAATTGTTACATTTTAAGCAATGTGCATAATTTATTTGTGTTATTAATACAAACGTCGTAAATCAGACGATAATTTTTTTTCCGTTTGGAGATTTTGTGAGTGTGTGCGAGTGCGAGTGTGTGTGAATGTTAGGTATGTGTGTATGTGTGTGTGCAGAAAGTGCAGATAACTATAAGCGCGAGAGTATACTTTACATAATATAAATAGTATGTAGTAATTTATCGCTAGCACTAATTAGTGCTCATCTTAGAGTGAATATGCCTAAGTGCATTTTAAATATGACATGTGTACACATTAAAAGATAAATAATGAAATGTAGGTGCGTGCGCCCATAAAATCCCCATATACATATCCATACGTGGTGTATAGTAAGTAAGCGTAAGGTAAAATCGTCCAGTTAAAAGCATCTTGCAAACATTGTTACGGATAATTGTAATGAATTTCAATTAAAATATCTACATACGTATATATGTACATAGATTGTATTGAAATAGCAAACGAGACAATGCATCACATAATTCTCAATTGTCCTACATTATTTTGCATGTCGTCGAATACATTCTGGTACGTCAATTGCATGCCAGTATTAAATCCATTATTTTAAAAAAGCTGGAAGAGATGCGCTCTGAATTAACCTTGGCAGGAAAATAAAATAGCTTGCTGGGCAGTGCTGCGGAGTGCGCGCACGAGAAGAGATCCTTCTTCTTCTTCTTCTTCTCCATCGTCTTCGTCTTCGTCTTCTTCTAGCTAGCTGCGCGGTTCGTCGTCTTCGTCGCTTAGCTTCTCTTTGCAATTTTTTTCCTCCTCGTTTTTTATTTCCTCGTTCTTGGCCGTGCTGCTGCTGCTGCTGCTCTTGCTGTTGTTGATGATGGTTGTGTGTGTGTGTGCACGTTTTTTTTGTACTTGTTGCGCGCTTTTGTACGCATATCGACTGACAGCAAAATGTGGCTGTCTGGAAGGATCAGCGAAAGCGCGCGCGCTCTCAAAAAGAATGCTAAAAAATTCACTCGCGGAGAAAGAAATGCAACGCAATACGGCTACTACTACTTATTTTCCCATGACTTTGTTATTTTGTCGTTTCAATTTCAATTAATATACGAAATTTATTTTTATTATTTCAGGAATTTTATTCATTCAATTAACATTTCGAATCTTGACAAACAATTTTTATTCATTTAATATCATCGTAACTAATTGCCATATTTTTCTTGTGTTCCAGATGATATTATTTCAAGTGGTAAATATGCAAACTTTATATTGATTTGTTCATTGCATATTTTCTATTGGTATTTAATCTGATCATCAAATCAGTTATTTACCATTACATAATTTTAACGTAACAATATGTTAGATTATAGACCAATAAAAACCTTATTTGTACGCGCAGCAATTCAAATAGCGCAACTATTTAATTATAATACAATGCGCATTATTAAATTTAAATTTTTATCAGACTTGTTTGATCGCGCCATGACACATTTGAGAAATTCCTTAACTCTATGTGTAATTTACAATGAAAATCTATTATATACATCTTTTTAGTATAATCAACTCCATTACCATTTTATACGCATTTCAATGTCTCTTATGCAACAGTCGAATCAGAATTTATAATTTTTGCCATTCGTTTAGTTAGATGCGAACAAATTTCAGGTAAGTAGCATTAATTTATTACTTAAGTAGATAGATAAGTATATACAAAGTGAGGATATTATAGAGAATTCAACCATTCAGAATTCAGAATTTCAGTTTTAATAAATTTACCTCGGTGTACGACCAAAATTGACTTTCAGACAAGTAAATTTAGTAATATCTCTTAACTTTTCTTACTTTTCTAGTTATTTTCTCACAAAACATTATTTAATTATGCTTTTATATTGCTATTTTAATGATAAGATTTAATGTCTAAAATATATAATTTCTAATAAATTGCAACGACTATTACGCTTCGAATGTATGCATAGGACTGTAATGCAGCTTTGTCGAGTTGATTTTGGACGCTGAAGCCTACACACTTCTACTACAATATTGACGTCCTAAAGATGAGTTAAGATAAAATCCCCAATCCCCAAATTATTTTTTCTACTAAATTTTTAATAATTTTAATTTAATAATAGGACAGTAATGCAATTTCAATTTGATATGATTTATATGTTTCGAGTTGATTTTATTTTAACTCATCTCCAGTGGCAGAAATATAATAGTAGAAATGTATAGGTTAGAGTGTACAAAATCAACTCGACACGTTAAAATGATGTAAAATTAAATGTGTTTTACTGTTCTATGATTACCTATAAGTTATGTTTAGAGTGCTTTAGATCGTATATCGCGTTTCAAGTGTATTTAAGTGAAAACTTTTGAAAAAGCGTCTCTTTTGTGCTAATTGCCAATAGTTGTGTAGAAACTTCAAGTTTGAAAAGTCGTTTAGTAAAATGAATGTTTAAAATGTCAGCATCACATAACTCAAAAATTTCCTACGATTATAAAGTCCCCGAGACGACTGTCACATTTGAGCAATTCAGTATTTTTACGTAATTTACAATGAAAAACAGCATCTTTAGTATAATAAACTCACTTAGCATTCTATATGTAGTTAAAAAGCATGCATATTATAATTTATAAACGATTATGCAAGTTATACTCAACATATTCGCGTACATATCTGTAATGTTTCTCTTTTTTTCCGTGTACGAAAAGGAAAGAAAAAACAAGATTTAAAGTTGTGCGCATACATGTGTAGAAAGTTATTTTGCGTGCGCGCGCGCGCGCGCGTCGTCGTTTCACAAAGCACGAAACGTTTCTATATATCTCTTTATAACCATACGCATAAATACATTTTATTATAGGTGGATATAAACATTCATAAAAAACACACACACACACAAACACACAGTTTGTAACAACGTTGGGAATATATGAAATATCCGTCGATTTATTATATCGAACTGATTTGCTAGGATTCTTTTTTTCTCGTGATATGTGTGATACGAATCACATCAACGCGCGCGACCGAACAAACTTGTCGATCGTAAATTTTGGTGTGTGCCTTTTTGCGCGATTATGTAATGCGTAATACAACACAAGAAGGTACTTTTTGGAAATGCACGAGACAACGAGATGGTTGTTGATGTGGTGGCGTTTTTTTCTGCTTTTGCTTCTTCTTCATCATCATTCGCTCGATTTTTCGAGAAAGCGCGCGCGTTCGTTTTTAACTACCATGTTGAAAGATTTATTATCAAAATGATGCGATTTTGCGTGAGAAACTTGAAAACTGAATTAAATAATCGTACAATGCAATAAATAACTATATTTTCATTCGATATATATTTTTTGTTGTTGTTGTTCTATTTTATTTATGGTTTTATGATTTTTATTGTTACATAAATTGTAAATTAAATGGATATGACATTTTTTATAAAACTCTGCAAAGAAGCCAACCAAATGTTAATATAAAATATTTTATTTATAATTTTGTTAATTAAATACTAAATTACTATACTATTTTTCATTGCAACAAAGTAAAAATTAATTAGATATTGATTAAACTAATTTTTAAGTTTCAAATGAGAATCGTATAATGTAATAAATATATAACTATTTTCATTCGATATTTTTTGTTATTGTTGTTCTATTTTATTTATGGTTTTATGATTTTTATTGTTACATAAATTGTAAATTAAATCGATATCATATTCTTTACAAAAGCAAAGCAAATGTTAAGACAAAAAAAAATTTATTTATGATTTTGTTAATTAAATAGGTATTACAAAGTAAAAATTAATTAGATATTGATTAAAATTATTTTTTAATTAGTTAATTTATAAACGCTTTTATATAGTTTCGATAAAGTCGTTTAAAATGTGATCGCGTCATATTAAATAATTATTATTAATGCGGTTGTTGATCATTAGATAGATCGAATTACATTCGTTAATTAGAAAATTATCGCTGTTGGTAGTCGATTCTAGTTGTTGATTAATCAGATGCAGATACGATGTTTTATTAGATTACACTTGTAATTTGACAGATTCGATTATACGAAAAGGAAAATAACAATAATAATAATAAGTGCAGGGTATTAATAAAAATGATAAATATTCGATTCCAACCGGTGGGATTTGATCATCAAATAATAATTTAATAAGATACTCATCTTGAACAACATGTTTTTTTTTATTTTAATGCACAAATGCTAATTTTTAAATAAATTAACATTGCATACTAATTACCAATAAGGAAATTACAAAGTTATTCAAATATTAATTATTAT
Source organism: Adinopsis sp. GC000173 (assembly GCA_030264715.1). Taxonomy (NCBI): domain Eukaryota; kingdom Metazoa; phylum Arthropoda; class Insecta; order Coleoptera; family Staphylinidae; genus Adinopsis; species Adinopsis sp. GC000173. The sequence goes on from JARJDW010001032.1 coordinate 8,213, forward strand.
TTACGTATAGAAAATTAGTCATTTAAATTAATAATGTGCATTTGTTTGCGCAAAATTATGTACATAAAACTTTTTAACTAATTTATTTAAAGAATTATCTATTAATTAATATTTTTTGCTCATTTGACGTTATAACAAAGAAACATGCATTTTTATTGAAAAATGTGGACAAAAAATCGTAATTTTATAATCGCATCCAAATATGTTTAAACATTGACCCAATTTTATTTCTTATCTACTGACGGATAAAATACTATAACTACAAGGATTTTTCTTATTGTGTTTCATTATTTTTATTCTGTATTAATTAAAATCTGAGTTCAATAATTAACGACCAAACAAATTTCATTAATTTAATCATTTTCGTTCAAATTTGAATAATTTTACACAGTGCATATATCGTTGTATTATTATTTAAAATGCTTCCAATAATTTTATAACAAAAAAGCAGAAATTGATAATAAATATTCTATCAGAAACTAAATTTAAAATATTAAAACGCTTAACTTTTAACTGTAATATCTATGGTGTAGTCAAATAGATAAAATGTTCATAAAACAATAAAATCAGCTAATTTTGCTGCATAATTAGAGCCTTTTCACTTTCTTTGGCTTCTTCTCGGATTTTAAAAAACAACATTTATTATTGTTAATACTAAACTTTTGTTATTAGACAAAAAATAATTTAACAATAATAAGAGTTTAACTAATTTGTTGTTAATATTTGGAATAAAATAAACCATTAACCGTTGTCAAGCAGTGAAGGAATATTGGAGAATGCTTGGATGTTTACTTAAAAAAGGCAAAATAATGATTATAACGCACCATTTACCCATAAAAATTGTATTCAGCTAAAAGTATCAAATTATAAAAGGAGTGCGCACCTGGATTAAGTGCATACAGTGCAGATGCTCTTCACTTCCTTGACCTCTTAGAGGAGCGTTGCAGCAGTAGAGAGATAGATGAAAAAAGAAGCGTCTCTAATAGTAGTTTATAAGTACGGAATGAGTGAGATGAGCGAACGACGACGACGACGACGAGCAAAAAAGCAGCAAGAAAAATTTCCTTTTCGCATTATTACCCAGATTACAACACAATCTATTGACAGACTCCTTTTTTTCCTCCTCTATATCCAACAAAAGAGAATGTTTGTTACAAAGTGACAACTATTCAACTGTAAGATCAGCTTACAATGCATTCAAATGTACGTTTTATATGTGCAGCATCCCATTCTTAAATCTTAAAACGCGCTCTCATGATCGTTTTTTTTCCTCCTTATTCCAACTGCTTCTTCGCCTTCTTTCAGCTACTGTTGTACAGATTGTTGTTTGATAATTAGACGTTTTCGAAATGTAATTGTGAATAATGAATAAATATCTAACTTATTATTCACATAGTATTTTAAATGTGCGTACGAGTGCATTTTATCTTTTTACTAGTTGTATAATTACCTATTCAAAGTGAAAGACTTATGTGACAACTTGTATGAATTGTATAATTATTATACGTTGCGGTTTTCTTAGAATTATGGATATCAAAAGAGTATAAAAGCGAACATAAATTATTATACTACATTTTATATCTAAATATCCAGTAATGAATCTTTATTATACAATTAATTAGAATATATCTGTAATAAAATTTAACTTTATTATAATTTAATCTTCTTTAAAGATGTATTGTTTTTGTACTGCCAGGCGTAAAATGTCACCGATTTTTTCCCTCACGAATAATTTACAGCAAAAACAATTATCCTACTCATTGGCTCAAAATTATGTGGCGGTTTATGCTCGTAAAAACTATACTCGTACATACACAGCATGAGAGTAAACTGCATTTTAATGAAAACTAAATTGCTTATTAAAATATTATTAAATCAAAGAGAAACCAACAAAAAAGCAAAACACAATACTAAAATAGATAGGTATGTATGTAGCACTACCTAGAATTAATTTATTGAACAATTTAATCTATACCTACAAATCGCATAAATATTAATTTATTTAAATTTTATTTAAACACAATATTGGTTGCATTTAAGTGTCCGAAAGTATACGCCTATTCGTGAAATAAATCAATTCGCAATTGCCTCTCTTTAAACTTAATCATGATTCCATAAATAATAATTAAATTTCGCAATAAATCTTCATCCAATTTCACTCGTTTGAATTAATGCTTAAAGTGTTATAAACTTAATATTTCCACTATTAAGAAACTATTTTAAATCTTATATCTGACAATTTGATATATTTCATTTATTAACAAACTATAATACGTGTAAATGCAGAAAAAAAGCAAGTTGAACTTTTTTGCCCATGAAAGAGAAAATGTTTTGTTACTACTATAAATTTTGAATTAGGTTACAGTTAATTAATAGAGGGCGCTGCATTAATCATTTGGGTTTTAATATTTCTTATAATTTTTAGGATATTACTGTACTGAATGTGTCAAATTATGTCTTCTATCAGAAAATGGAAGGTTTTTCAATCTAGCCAAACTTTGGATTACTTTGGAATATTACTAATCGTACAGATTGCACTTTATAGTCAGTCAAAAGTAGATGAACTAGGCAGTAAATACATAATCAATTGTGTTTTAATATTTCTTATAGTTTTTGGGTTGTTACTGTGCTGTTACAGATAATGTACGGTTCTTCAACCTGAGTTCCTCAGAACTTTGGGTTTCCTTAGAATATTAATAAGGGTAACGCGAATCAATTTATAGTTATTCAAAACATAGAACAGAATTAGTATGGATCATGTAATTTATTATACTTTTTATCTTTCAAGAAAGTTTGCAAATTTATAGAAATTCAATATAAAATAACACAAATTGTAACACAAAATAGGGACAATAATATAATAATATTTTTATTGAAAATCAACTTGCCACAGCTTTTTTTATAAAATTATCAGCGTTGTATCTATGAGTGTATTATAGGTATATTATATATTTTTTGATATTATTATACCAATATATAGTTATTATATATTATCATAAATTGTCCATAAAGTATTAATAAGTAGTATCGGCTTGCAGCAATTTCTTAAAAAATATGTTAATTTGTGTACATTATAATTATTTAAACACCGTAAAGCATTTTTTACTTAAAAAAATTTATACAAAGCAAGGTTACATATATATTGTATATATTTAATAATAAAATTAACAAAACAACAACGCACTCTTTTATACATATTATGAATAATATCAACTTTCAGCTTTTTAATACAGACATTAATAAATTAATGCGTTTAAAAGCTGTATTATAGGTATATTTTCAATGCAACGCGCAAAAACTCGCTGCGCTCATAAATTTTCGCATTAGAAATTCTCATTTCATATGCAAACACTATTAAATTTGTTGCAATTTTTTTAAATAGATTTATGGCTTCTTTTTGTGTCACATTATAGGTAGTTAGTTGCAAGTTGCAATAGTATATGCGTTAATTTGAATAATTTTGAATAAAAATGGCATCAAATTTGCAAAAAGGCCCTTTTGTTTTGGTTGTTTGCGAACGAGAAGAAAAAAACGGCCTTGACCTTAAAACGCGTGCCTTTGCAGCATTTTATATTTTAATATACACACATAGTTCGTTGTTGTTGTTTTTTTTATTATTAATATTAATAACAAACGCCCTCAAAAAGAATGCGCGCCGTCAAAATGTGATGATGATGATGATGAAAAACACCGACATTCCTCGGACTATTAGTTATAATTTGTTCATCCGTGAGAGAGGAGACCCATAGACCTAATTTACCTTACACATAGTGTGGGGTATAATTATATCTCATACCTCAGGTGCAAGTTTTAACATGCAGGTATTTTCAGGACAGGTTGAGACTTGAAGTAATAGCCGTTTGCCATTTTTTTAACATCTCACTCAAACGTAACGTAACGTATATATAATCGCGCGTATGGGGCATTCGGAATCGGAAGGCGAAGAAGGTGAAGAAGGCGCATGCATGCATGCATGCGGTGCGACCATTTGAGAGCATTGAGCATTGAGCATTCATTCGGCCGTCCGCCGTGCCATGCCGTTGCTTTGCCGCATTGAAAAATTAGTAATTGTTTGTTTTATATATTTTAAATGTGTGTGTACTATGGGAATTTATCGATTCCCATGCTGATGTAAGGCCGGTACGATATCAAAGAACGATGTTGGTAGCCAGCGCGTTCAGGTTTAGGTAGAAGGTAATGGGCAGGTCAGTGATAGTAATGAAGCCATCAAAAGTGGTCTGTAATCATTACACATCTACCGGCTTTTTATACAGAGGGGTTCCAGCCTGTGTGTGTGTGTGTGTGTATGTGTGTTGGTGTGTAGGCACTCTTCAATAAGAGAGAAAAAAAGAGAGGAGAGGCGAAGCAGGTTCTCAATACGGAACACACACTCGCAAAAGTGCCAAAACACGGCATCTCTTACCCTGTTATTAAGTCACTCTTGCAACTTAATTTACCGGAAAATACTAGGTTAGCTTTAATGGATCTTTAGATCGCATTCACTCGTACGAAAACACAATACACGAAAATTTTTCATTATAATTTCAATCGAGTTCTTCTTCTTCTTCTTGATACTCTTTAAGCAAGCAAGCAGGCAGGCAGGCACACAGCCACAACAACAACAACAAAACAGCACCAAACGAATTTTCAATAACAAATTAATAAAAATCTTGGAATATGAACGCCCTGGGCGACAACACTGGAAGATTATTAATTTATATTCAACAAAACATTTTATAAATGAATATGTAATTTAAAAGTTTATAAACGCGCTGATAGACGACATCCAACACTCAAAATTAATGGACCTGTGTAAATTAATCTCGCACCAAAATTAAATTTCATCTTATTTAATAAAATACGACATTATGAATGTAATTTGCATTTAAAGATTATGATATGTTGCCTTTATCATTTTTAAACAATATACCTATATTTATTTATCTAGATTAATTAAAAATATTACATGTCAGAAATCTATGCAATTATGCGCACTAAGAAATTTCATTAATCTTCGTTCGCTGGTTTTTGGAACGTCTTCAACTATTTTTACTAATTTACGAGCAATTCGCGATGAAATGTTGCGCAACATGCGCCACACATCTAAAAACAGAAAAATGGCATTAAGGTGAGGCAATCAAATAAATCATATAAATAAACAAATTTCACCGGAAAGCTTTTCAGTCGTAAAGATTGTTATAAATTATACCGAACGTTCGGTGTTGCTCAATTTACATCAAAAAAACCTAATTTCATCAACATGAGACGCATTAAGTTTTAATCTTTCATTTCATCTAAATTTGATAATTAAATTCATTTTTAAAAATTAGCCATGGTATAGAAACTTTCATTTTGCAAAAGATCGAGCAAGCAATTACTATTTATAAGAAAATCAATGACTTTTACTTGTACCAAAGTTTTACACAAGCAAAAAAATAGATTTTAAATATTGTTTATTAATTGAACATTCTACAACTTTTAATTTATTTCTATCTTTGCTGTGACAACCTAGGAAAATAAAGAAAAATCGCATGTCTGGTATTGTAATTTAATGTTGTATCAAAATTTTAAAGCAATTTATGGACACTCACATTTTTATCCAACTATAAATTATATATTTAGCGTAATTAAACTAAATTCAAAAATTTAGCTACTTATTTCAGGAACTAGCTTTGCAAAATTGTAAAAATCCTAAAACATATCAAAGTATTCATGATTTTTGCAGTTCCCACTAAATATTTTCATTTCTATGCTATAAAAGTTGATCTAACAGTGACCAGAGTTAATGAATTTAAATTTAAAATATCATTAAAATGATTGTAGAAAATTTGTTACTCAAACTGCTAGTGAGCAATTTTTGCTAACAGCGTTATCTGATTTTTAACTAAGACATTTAGGTTCACAAAGGATATCAAAAATTAGTTAATACGCATTTTAGTTTTACACTATTATCAGTTCTGATAACAATAGTAATTATCCTATTTATTCTAAAAACCCAAATTGATATTCTACGCTTATGTATTTAATAGCAATCTGATAAAATAAGTTAGCAAATAAAAATTTCACTTGTTATTTATTAAACGTCGTATCCACATAAATATAATTAAATGTAAGCAAATGAATAAATAATTTAAAGTAAGTTTAATGTACCATCTGCATCAATAAATTATAAAATGCGCGCATCATCATCGTTTTTTCTTTCATTTTTTTTATTCTCTCTGTTACTGAATCACATTTTTCATAACACGCGCACACGTTTATTTTCCCTCGAACGGCTGAATGTAAATCTAATTAATTTTAATTGCGCGCGCGATCTGAGATGCGGTGGGGTGGGGGGCACCACACACACAGGAAATGTTTGATTTTACGTTTATCCATATCCCCATACAATTATCATCATCGAACGGGCCGAGCGAAAAAAAATCATCATCGTTATTATTATTGATAATTCCTTTTCAATACACGCTGCAGCAGCACATCATATGCGAGCTTAACTTTTATCCATATAGATATTTTTTATTTCGGTCGTTTTTAATGTTTATTATTATTATTATTTCTTTAAATGCCTGAAGCTTTTCAGGTCTGGTCTATAGTTAATTTACTGTAGTCTGTGTGAGGTCTTAACAGATGCTGGGGCCGCCCCTTAGACACCTTGCTTGAAATCACGACCTCTATTATCCAAGACGAAACATATTTATTAAATTACACCTCTCTATCTATGGAGTGGTGCGCGCGCGTTGTTTTTTTTTCGGATATTTTGCATTACGAATCATCGATGATGATTTCGTACAATGGACGAAGGAATTTTTTGTTTCCACCGGGGAGTGAGTCAGGAAATCGAATCATCCTCGATGTGCCTGCCTTTTTTTCTCCTATTGTATTTAATCGTGGTGCTCTAGAAATATAAATTAGTAATAAAAGGTGAAGGTCGTGGATTTTTTATTTTTTATTTTGGATGATTAATGGATTTTTGGTTATTTTTATTCGAACGGTGCTGTTAATTCGGGCCTGTTTCTTGCATTTTTGTTGAAAGTAAAACTTTTATGGATTGTTAATTGACGGCAATCAAAATGTTTGCTAATGTTGGTGGAGTCATAACATTGCGAAATATTATAAAATATGTTAATTGCAATCGTTTAAAATTTTAGTGCTTTGCGAATAAGTTAAAATATTTTGGTTTAAACATCGTTAATTTATACAACATTCGAATTTCAACAGAATAGTTTTTGCAGAAATAATAAAAAATCTTATTATACAGGGTCCGACAATAGGTACACTAATAATATTTATCTTGTGATTGTGTGATTTGGGTATACAGTAATTGAGACATAAATATTTAAACGGAATATATTAAATATTATATTATAAAATATGCTTATAAATTATGTTAGATAAATGTCTTTCGTTTTATCACGAATCAATTAATCTTGGCCAATCGTTATAACTTCTAATTCTTCAAATTATAATGTACCTTATTGGACATGAGTTGATTATTTATAATACTTGGATTATCACTAAGAAGAGCAAGGTAATTTCCACTCTTTTAAAGTTCCATGAAACTCAACTAGAGGAGCCAAATTCAGATTCTTTGAATCTAATTTGTAGGTTTATTTGCATATTCTCGTTACTGTGGTTATTTTATAAATTGACTATTTTGTAGATGATTGTTGATTGTTAATAATGATTCTGACTCTTCATACTGTCTAACATCATTCCTTATCAAGCAAATTTGGACACACCCTGTATATGTATCTAAGAACAAAACATTTTTAAGTAAATATATATTTTATGTATATAGTTTAACAATTTTCGTAATTTTTAATGATTCATAAAATTAGCACAAATATTAATGTGTTAAAAGCCATCTTATCTCGATTGCAAAATTTTTAGGCAAATATTACAAATTTCTGTGCTATAATTATTATCTTATTTGACAAAAATCATTATAGAACTATAATGTTGTTATGGTATTAAATAATTTATTAAAACAGTGTTTTGTAATTATATAATATCTCAAATAATTAATCAATTTAACAACATGTTATTAAACGCTTTTTATTATAATTATTTAATTTGTTATAAAATTTTACATTATTAAATTTTCAACGTGCATTGAATTTGTAATGCATTGAAAGTTTCAATTTTCTTTTCGAGCTGTTACTATAATTGAATACGTATATGATGTAATCTTAAATTGTTTTATTAAGAAGAGAAAAAAAAATTAATTTAGACAAAAATGTATCGTAAAAGATAAATCTTAATTTTAATTAATTTTTCTTTGTTATTAATGAAACCTACAATGCAGCGTTGCGTAATGGTGAACAATATAAAAGCTAAATTGATTTAGTATTATTAAATGTTGTTTATTTGCTTTATGCACATTTGAAAGGTTAAAATATTTATTAATAAAATTGAAATTGACAGCGAATAAATGCAACATTTACAGCCATCACGCAAATCTTCCAAATGCGGATAGTTTAATTTAATTTATTGCAACATAAATACACAATAAACTTTAATAATCATTTCATATAAGCATAAAATGGTTAATTTTATTACAATTAAAAACTAACCTTTAACCTCTACTATTGCATAATTAAGGAAAGTACATTAATTTGCCCATTTAATTATATTCAATAAAGTAAGTAATACTAACTGTTTAAATAATATTTGTTTATTCATTTTGATAATTAATTAATGTTGCTCAAAATATCAATTATTTGTTTAATTTTCTAATTAAGTTATAATTTAACTAAATTATCCAAAAAATAATAAAATTTTATTATAGATACTTCTAAAATCAATGCTAACATTGTCTTAAGAATTGCATACCATTATTGAGGTATGATGATGTTTGACACCAATTTTAATAATGATTTGCAGTATATTTTTGGGCATTTCTTATAAGCAACAAGTTTGGATAAATAGAACTGTAGTTTTGATTTTAAATTTAATTTGAAATTCTAAAGGAAAATATACAAAAAGTGGGTAAAATTTATTAAATTAGAAGAGAATTTGCCATTTGTAGAAGTATTTTTCGAATTTTAGAGTAACTAATAACTATAATAATAATAACTAATAACTAATACAAGAGAATTTTGACACCCTGAGTATTTTTGGAATGTTGATGAGATGAAAATAGTCAAATAGCTTTTTTTAGATCTATGAAATTAGTGAAATTAGTTTTTGTTCATAAGAAAAAAATATTTTTATATAGGTCCAATCTTTGTTTAACAATCAAGACATACAAACTAGGTATTTACAATATTAGATACATTTATGGCCATGTAAAAATATCCCTTAGTTTAATGCCATACAACACCTACCTCTACCTACTTACTAATTATTTAATCGAGATTTCTAAAATCAATTTACATCAACATCAAACCACTTACTAACTAACAAAAAGCCAACGCCACTCGAAATTTATTGTTTAATTTTATCGTAATTAAAAAACACTCGCTAATGGATACTGATAAATAACAACAACAATAACGCAATGTGTTGTGTTGTGTTGGAAGAAGGTGTGAAAGCGTCAAAAAAATGCTGGAGCTATATACGATTGAAATGTTATTTATACATAATATTATACAATTCACGCATTAAATTCCGTGGGAACAATCAACAAAATATAAAAAAGCAGCGAAATAATAAAACAAAACGAAATAATAAAAAAATAAAATTAAAGCAGCAGCAACAGTATGCGTGCATTATTTATAATTATATAGTTTGTCGAACGTTTTCTCTCTTTACATTTATAAAGGAATTTTATTGTCGCTAATGTACCAATAAATGTTTTATCGGGCGATGGTGGAAAATTAAACGTTTTATGTGTATATTAATAAATAAAGCAGGTTGTTGTGTGTTGTTGTATTGATGGAGGGAACATTAAAATGTGTATATATTTACAATTTATTATTGCTATTATTAAATGGATATTTGTTGTTGTTTGTTGCTTGTGTGCTGTTGAATTGATTGAATAGTTATTAATAATAACTATATGTATGTGTATCGATCAATTGATTGCCCGTTTTTATTATAATGAATATTATGACTATGTATAATAGAGAAATTTTATTCGCTTTCAAAACGATCGGTTAGCTTCATTTAGAAATTATTACATTGCCATTTTTTCTATATATAATGAAAAATACCTATATTTTTTATCAACAGCGCTTTATTATAGAAAATATTACGCTGTTTTGTAATAATTATAAATTTCGCTCTATTTTTACCACATTCCATATCGCATTGCAACGAAACATGACGAAAAGTGTTATTTCTAAATAAATTTATGATATTTTGCATTGTTTTTTGTTTACTTGAAGTTATTTTTATTTTATTATAGCAGCATAGCAACAAAATGTATGCAATTAGCTATTGATACTTATTTCAACTGTTAAATTAATCAAAATTGCAAAATATATGGTTAAAGTTTAACCATTAAGCTTTGCTTAGCAACATTTTTATTGATTTACATAAATTTTTAATATAATACCTACAAGTAATAACAGTAAGTAATAGATAGTAGGTATTTTAACTGCGCTATAGAAAATGTTATTTACTATAAATATCAATTTTTATCAACTGTTTAAAATATTGTTGCCATAAAATTCTACTTTTGATAAAAAAATAGTCAGACAGATTTTATCTGTAGGTATGTAATACTTGAAATTGTTTAAACACGCTTTAATTTTAAGGCAATAAAAATAAATTAAATAATTGATAATGTTGAATAAACGCTTGCTGGTAAAACTTCTCGTCTTTTTGCAACAAATATTTACTCAATATAATAATTACAATCCATGTTTTTTTATTTGTTATTATATATATTTTTTAACTTACTGTTCTAATACCATAATTTATAATATTTGTTTATTTTTAGCTAAAACAAAAATAGAAAAAAAAAACAATAACACTATAAATAGTCATTCAATACAAACAAACTAATTTTTTGTCCAGACACAAAAGACAATACTCAATAAATTATTTTCGGTAATTTGCATACTTGTACATTTCTAATATAGTACCTACCTGTTAGAATATAAATTACACTTAATATAATTTCAATTAATTATTACTACGACGTTAAATAATGCTTCATCATTATTTATTATTGATAAAAATTACTACGTAAAGTGATAAGCACGCTCAATTGAAAAATAATTGAATAAGCGCCAATCTAAAAAAAAGTAATAATTGATAACGAAACGATATATTTCACGCTTTATTTAATCAACGATTTTATATACATATACAGTAAAATGCACCAACGCTCATATTTATTAATTGAGTAGCTAAAATATTTAAAATTTACATACAATTTAGATCAGTGTTACCCAATCTTTTCTTATTCGCAGACCCATTAATACAGTATCAGGTTTCATCTGTAAATTTGCGAAGAAAAGTGATAAAAATGCTTCAAATAAGAAAGTATAATATAATATCATATCTTTTATTTTTGCGGGCCGAAGGTTGAGAAATACTGCTTTAGATTTAAATCAATTTTAATGGACAACTAATCAAGTACCTAAAATATTTAAGACACTTATAATTTAGATCAGTGTTTCCCAATTTTTTCTTATTCGCGGATTGCTAAACTTATTAATACTTTTTGTCGACATTATACTAATAGGTTTTATTTCTACCTAAAAGTATATAATATTATAAACCAAATTTACGAAGAAAAGCGATAAAAACGCGAATTGGCAAAATTTTTCTACGAGCATGCGGTTGAGAAACACTGATTTAGTTTAAAATAAATTTTAATGAACAATGACAGACAGTAAATTACTTAAACCAACGATTTACATTGTCACAAACACACGAAAACATGCAATTCGTGCGAAAAATGTAGATTTCAACATACATACACACTGCTTCTCAACAACAAAACGAATTAGCCAAATCAAAGCGAGGTGAGTAAATTCTATCACGCACATATATAAAGTAGAAACGCAAATATTTGTAATCAATACATAAAAAGCATTGAAATTTCGATATATTGTTAACCTTTTTGTTTTTTAATTAAATATACAATATATCTAAACAACCGTAGGTACACAAAACGCGAATTGGAATCAAACGAACGAATCAAAGCCCCGAAACTTTTTTAATATTTATCAAGAGTGATAAACACGATAAATTCGCTTGATACATAAAACGAACAGGCACTTACACAACAACGATCGCGATTGCTTTTTATTGAAGCAAACAGCATGTAATTGACTTTAATTTAAAAAACAAGCAAAAAAATATATAGTAAAGCGTTTTTACTTTCTGCGAACGAACCGCGCGCGCACGCCCTTTGCATTCGAAAATAAACAAAGTCATATTACACATATCGATGACGATGACGTTCGGAAGGCAAGTTTTCACTTTTTTATGTATGTGTAATTATATTATATACCCATGCACACGTTACGTCATAGTGGTGTTCTTTGCGTGTTATCACATGTGTGTGTTTGCTCGTTATCACATTGAAATACTTCAATACACACATACCCACAATACACAACAGATATTATAACCTTGGCTTCGTTCATACAGCGCTGTTCGTTTTAGTATGTTGTCGTTTTTTTTCTGTTGTGTCGCTTTTATTGTGTCGTTCGTGACTTAATATTGATTCAGAATGCAGTGGTCGCATAATTTAATACACACTACCGTATTATGTTAGTCGTATATGATAATAGAAGCAACATGTGAGTTATCAAAAGGTAGGCATCGCTAATTCATTAATTGCTTATTCATTCATTGCGCCTCGATTCGACTGACTTTTTTTTCTTCATTTCTTGTTCTTGCTCCGCCAATTTTTATTGTTGTGCGCTTGCTTGTAGTGTGTGTGCAATTTTAAATTCCGATTAGTAAACATTGTGGTCGGTTTGTTCTATAATTAGCCGTAATTGTTAGCATAAAAATGAATTTCATTTTGCTTTACACTGAAAAATCGCAGTTTTATTTTTTTCTTGATCGTAAAATGTATTTACAACAACCCGGTGTACATTACAAAATTTTTATCTACTAATTGTAATGAATACTAAAATATCAGATGATTTTCTAATAATTTTTAAACTTTAACAACACTCATTTGTAAATGCATATCACTTTTGATAATAACTTAAAAATATTGTAGTTTTTCTGGGCTTGTATCTAATAAATATTCTTAAAAATTGCCGAATAATAAATATTCATTTTGGTTTATACAAAAAAATCACAGTTTTATTTGTTACCTTTAACGTAAAATGTGTTGATAACAACCCGGTGTACTTATTCAAATTTTTACTTACCAAGTATAATGAATCCTAAAATATTAGGTGATTTACGAATAATTGTATTTCATTTGTAAATGCTTAAAATTTCTGATAATGACTTAAAAATGTTGTGGTTTATTTATGTTTGTATCCAAATAATATTTTGCCAAATTATCGGATAATTCAGTCATCTTCAAACTGTGTTCCACGAAAATCTGGAGTTCCGCAAAACATCCTACGCGGTTTTCAAATAACTTAAAGAATTTCCATAAGTTGGCAAAGTTTGAAGATGACTTTCTGCGTTTTATTCATTTATTCTACGAAATTATCGGAAGAGCTAACCTAAATGTTTTCCATAAAATAGACAAATCGTTTACGATGTATGTATGTATTTACAATTCATTAAATGTCATGTCATGCATCAATTGTTTCATTTCAAAACAAAACCACATTGTTGTGTTATAGTGTTAGTTTGCAATTGACGTCTGTCGCCTGTCGTTTGACATATTTTCTTCTCTAGATACAAAGACGCGGACAGTAAAACTAGAGCGATGTCAACGCTGCCAGATCTAATAAACCACCTGAAATCTGATAAGATGGACACGACCAGTAAGCTGCTCGAAATCTACAAGGTGCAATTCCACAGCCTACCATCCTCAACTCAGACGGTGCTCAAACGCGTCACCTTCAGCGTACTGCTAATCTCCTACTTCTTATTCCTGATTTATGGCGGCCCGGTTTGCATCATTCTATCGTCATTCCTCGTCCAATTCAAATGCTTCGACGAGATCATCAGCGTCGCCTATAAGAAGTACGACACAAAGGATGTGGCGAGCTTTCGCTTTATCGCGATCTACTTCTTTGTGATCGCAAACTTCTATTGCGGCGGCGAGCACATCATTGAACATTTTCACGCCTACGTGGAGCTATTTGGTCCGTTGCAATTAATCGCGAATTACCATCGATTTGCATCGTTTTGTCTCCACTTTTGGGGCGTGATGTGGTTTGTGCTCAGCTTGAAGAAGGGCTGCTATCGGAAGCAGTTTAGCCTACTTGCATGGACCCACATAATCCTGCTGGTGATCGTCGTCCAATCGAATCTAATCATGCTGACGATATTCCAAGGCATGATTTGGTTTATCATTTGCATTACTACGATTACATCCAACGATATCATGGCGTATATCTGCGGCAAATTCTTTGGACGCACACCGTTGATACAGCTCAGCCCGAAAAAGACGTGGGAAGGCTTCATCGGCGCTGCATTCTCCACCATCATCATCAGCTGCACTGTGGCGCACTTTTTATCCGGCAGCAAGAATTACGTCTGCCCAATTGAGTACCAAAGAGTTGGCGATGAGATAATCAGTAGTACAGATTGTACTCCTGATGTGATCTTTCGACCAACAGAGTATGTAATCTTTGGTCTACATTGGAAAGTATATCCCTTTGTGTTGCACACTTTTTGGCTGGCACTCTTTGGCAGTGTGATTGCACCGTTTGGTGGCTTCTTCGCGTCGGGTTTCAAACGCGCGTTTAAAGTGAAGGACTTCGGCGATACGATCCCAGGCCACGGTGGATTCACCGATCGCATCGACTGCCAGCTGGTGATGGTGACATTTGTCAACGTGTACATTAGCAGCTTTATCAAGACGCACAGCGAGAATCGCAACCACATTATGCGAATGTTCGACAAGGTGATGAACCTTAGTGATAGTGATCAATTGGCGTTGTTCTATCGTTTGCAAGAATCGTTGCGGATCAACGGCTATGAGGTGTAAAAAAAGCAAATGTGTGCGGTGTGTTTGCGTCGTGTAAATTGTTTCTAGATTTTTAAATGTACGTAATTAGTTATTTAATTTTTTATTTATTGTTAATTTTTTTATTAAAGCTCATCATAATTTTACAATTGTTTTATTTATCGAATTATCATCAAGCATAAATTATCTATATCACCACTGAAATATAGTAGATGTTCATGTTACTGCCAAAGAGTTTTATGGTCATCCTCAAGTTCTATTGATACAGAATAAATAATAATAATAATATAAAATAAAACAATAAAAATAATAAATTTATTCTGTAATTACTGCACCAATTAAACTGAGGACGATTCTAAACTCTTTTAGCCAAAACGTCTTCCATAATTGATTAGCATTTTAAATTTGGCACCTTACACCAACCCTTCCCAAATATTGTTTTGAAGTTAAAATGAAATCAGTAGCTATATCATCTTAGTGGAAGGAAACAATACTACAAGTCGGAACAAAATTATCTGTTTCGCGTTTGTTAAAATAATTTAATTTTTTTCAAATTGTTTCAGATTTTCAAATGTATCTAATTATATCAATTTGAAAATTGTTTCAATTATCATCGAGAATGAATTATCTATTTCGCGTTTGTTAAAATAATTAAAATTTTAATTGAGGAGAGCAAATTTTTCAGCAATAAAATGGCACGACTAATTAAAAGGCAACAAACATAAATTATCATTTTATTATTACAATAATTATTTATGTTAAGTTAGCGTTTAAGTTAATTAATAAATTAAGCGATTTGCTTTACTATAAAATTATAAAGTGATAAAATTAATGTATGTAATTTGGTGTACGATATTTGAAGCTTCTACTATTAGTATCAAAAGAATCCTTCGGAAAAATTGATTTAAATGATAAATTTTTCACAAAAGTCTTTAAAGTTTTAGCTCTGATGGAACAAAACACGCGAACCAAACTACTTGAATTACATTGTTTTTTATGTATTGA